>CM068321.1:37821359-37858993 GCA_034766995.1 Acanthacorydalis orientalis | reverse complement strand
TATATTCTATATTAAATTGTATGTGTTCTTTGTGTGGGGATCGCGATCCTATATATTGATTAGCTGTTGATGTGTACACTAATTAATAACGATTTGTTTTTTAGCTTAATTAACAATCATTGTTTTCAGTTTATAAAATAATTCATAAATATCAGGTGTACAAAAATCAATTGAAGCAAAATTGAAGAAGTGTCAAGTGTAACACTAAGTAATATATATATATATATATATATATATATATATATATATATATAATCTATATTATTTTGTATGTGTGTTTTGTGTGGGGATCTCGATCCTATATATTGATTAGCTGTAGATGTGTACACTAATTAATAACGATTTGTTTTTTAGCTTAATTAACAATCATTTTTTTCAGTTCATATGATTAATTCATAAATATCAGGTGTACAAAAATCAATTGAAGCAAAATTGAAGAAGTGTAAAGTGTAACACTAAGTAATATATATATAAATATATATATATATATATATATATATATATATATATATTCTATATTATTTTGTATGTGTGTTTTGTGTGGGGATCGCGATCCTATATATTGATTAGCTGTACATGTGTACACTAATTAATGTCTAATTGTTTTTCAGCTTAATTAACAAATCTTTTTTTTTAGTTTATAAAATAATTCATAAATATCAGGTGTACAAAAATCAATTGAAGCAAAATTGAAGAAGTGTACAGTGTAACACTAAGTAACATTTATATATATATATATATATATATATATATATATTATTATATGCGTCTGATTATAATTTACAAGTATCCAAAATTTCTTTCAGGTACATTGGATACATATGCTAAATGGTTCTAATCATCAAACCAATATTTCAATATACACATATGACTTAATAAATAAAGTTGAAAATTGCAACAGGTATATATTCAAGGACAGTAAATATCTGCATGTTATTAAATTGTTAAACAGAAAATATTAAAAGTCCAACAAAGTGTGGCATTGTGGTGTTCGTGCAACGTGGCATCATCGTCGCAGATAAGAAAGAGAATCTAAATACTAGATGTATGTCTAACGTACAGCCGATGCCGGCAGTGGTACCTCCCGCTCCCTCCGACTACCGGCAACACTACACCGACTTTGTAACAGTTTCAATGACTCACAACTCGCCCAGATGTTCATACAATGTTCACACGTTGCCAAGGGAAAAGAGAGGATCTCTATACACACATATATGCATTATATATTATTGTATTTATAAATATGTGTGATTCTGATTTGTAAATTATCCAAATTTACTTTCACATACAAATTGGATACTTATGCTTACAGGTTCTGATCATCAAACAAATATTTCAAAATACATATGACTTAATGATAAGCATACATTCAAAGTTATTAAAAATGTACATTTTAATAAATATTAAACAGAAAATATTACAATTCTAAAAAAGAATCGCATTGTGCTGTTCGTACAATGTGTCATAATTGAAGAAGTGTAAAGTGTAACACTAAGTAACATATATATATATATATATAATCTATATTATTTTGTATGTGTGTTTTGTGTGGGGATCGCGATCCTATATAGTGATTAGCTGTAGATGTGTACACTAATTAATGTCTATTTGTTTTTCAGCTTAATTAACAAATCATTTTTTTTCAGTTTATAAAATAATTCATAAATATCAGGTGTACAAAAAATCAATTGAAGCAAAATTGAAGAAGTGTAATGTGTAACACTAAGTAATATATATATATATATATATATATATATATATATATATATATATATATATATATATAATCTATATTATTTTGTATGTGTTTTGTGTGGGGATCGCGATCCTATATATTGATTAGCTGTAGATGTGTACACTAATTAATAACTATTTGTTTTTCAGCTTAATTAACAAATCATTTTTTTTCAGTTATAAAATAATTCATAAATATCAGGTGTGCAAAAATCAATTGAAGCAAAATTGAAGAAGTGTAAAGTGTAACACTAAGTAATATATATATATATTCTATATTATTTTGTATGTGTGCATTGTGTGGGGATCGCGATCCTATATATTGATTAGCTGTAGATGTGTACACTAATTAAGGTCTAATTGTTTTTCAGCTTAATTAACAAATCATTTTTTTTCAGTTTATAAGATAATTCATAAATATCAGGTGTACAAAAATCAATTGAAGCAAAATTGAAGAAGTGTAAAGTGTAACACTAAGTAACATATATATATATATATATATATAATCTATATTATTTTGTATGTGTGTTTTGTGTAGGGATCGCGATCCTATATAGTGATTAGCTGTAGATGTGTACACTAATTAATGTCTAATTGTTTTTCAGCTTAATTAACAAATTATTTTTTTTCAGTTTATAAAATAATTCATAAATATCAGGTGTACAAAAAATCAATTGAAGCAAAATTGAAGAAGTGTAATGTGTAACACTAAGTAATATATATATATATATATATATATATATATATATATATATATATATATATATATAATCTATATTATTTTGTATGTGTTTTGTGTGGGGATCGCGATCCTATATATTGATTAGCTGTAGATGTGTACACTAATTAATAACTATTTGTTTTTCAGCTTAATTAAGAAATCTTTTTTTTTCAGTTATAAAATAATTCATAAATATCAGGTGTGCAAAAATCAATTGAAGCAAAATTGAAGAAGTGTAAAGTGTAACACTAAGTAATATATATATATATATATAATCTATATTATTTTGTATGTGTTTTGTGTGGGGATCGCGATCCTATATATTGATTAGCTGTAGATGTGTACACTAATTAATAACTATTTGTTTTTCAGCTTAATTAAGAAATCTTTTTTTTTTCAGTTTATAAAGTAATTCATAAATATCAGGTATATAAAAAATCAATTGAAGCAAAATTGAAGAAGTGTAAAGTGTAACACTAAGTAATATATATATATATATATATATATATATATATATATATATATATATATATTCTATATTATTTTGTATGTATAACAAAGTATAATCTTATTATGGATGATTTAAATTAAACTGGCAATAATTATACTTCAAATTCCAATTGAAGAGAGTCTAAATATACAATAAATGTAAACAATAAGAGCAGATTGTAATTTTAATATCTGTTACAAAGTCTAACCTGTGATATGTTTGCACTGAAACGTACGTCTCTATTATACTCGTATAATGTATGATTTAAATTAGACGCAGTAGTTTTACATGAAATACCTAGTAACTCTAAATATACTATTAAAACATACAATGAGAGTAGATTATAGTTTTAATATCTATTACAAAATTTAACTGTGATACGTTGTACTGAAACGTAGGTCTCAATTATACTCGTATAATGTATGATTTAAATTCAGCTAGCAGTAATTTTACTTCAAAATCAGACTAAGGGAACTCAAAATCTACTATAATAACGTACAATAAGAGCAGACTCTAAATTTAATTGTACAAATATATATTTAAAGTATGATACAAATATATAAATAGACAAATTTGTTTTCAAAGATTGAATGGCATGATTGATATAAATTATATATATATATATATATATATATATATATATATATATATATATACACACACACATTTATATATATATATTATATTTAGAAATATTCATAAATTATATCAAAATATATTTACACTAAGAAGTAAATTACGTATTGTATTGAAACTATAATCGAATAAAATTAAAGAAAATATCTATTAAATTGTATATCTTACAACAGTAATATGCAGCAACCATATCATCTTGAAAACTAGACACGACTGAATAAATAAATGTGTAATTTCACAGACACGAAAGTTCATGGCTGTAGGTTTATATAATTTTCCAAATCTTATATAAATGTAACGCGCTGTGAAGCATTGACCTGCACATGATATAGACAAAGTGTTGTGAAGCATTATATATACTCATGCAGAGAATAAATATTTTGATTACAACAGGATAGGGCTATTGAATAATAATTATAACTTTACGTTAATTCTTCACAATATTTGTTTGAATTTAAATGAATGTTCAAAAAATATGTTTAATTAATTAAATATATTTATATATATATACACAAACAGATAAAATGCAACCAAAAAAGGCAGAAAACTGACATTTATGTACACACTTAATATAAATGAATTAAATTATTTCCTTGAAAATTACAGAGTAGTTGTCTTGTATAAAATAATGAAATATAACAGACAAGGTATTTAATATTAATGTATAAAAAGGACAGCTCCAACATGTCTAATACATATCATATAAAAAGAATCATTCTTTCAGGTACATTGGATACATATGCTAAATGGTTCTAATCATCAAACAAATTTTTCAATATACATATGACTTTATAATTAAAGTTGAAAAATGCAACAGGTATATATTCAACGACAGTAAATATCTGCATGTTATTAAATTGTTAAACAGAAAATATTAAAAGTCCAACAAAGTGTGGCATTGTGGTGTTCGTGCAACGTGGCATCATCGTCGCAGATGAAAAAGAGAATCTAAATACTACATGTATGTCTAACGTACAGCCGATGCCGGCAGAGGTACCTCCCGCTCCCTCCGACTACCGGCAACGCTCCACCGACTTTGTATCAGTTTCAATGACTCACAACTCGCCCAGATGTTCATACAATGTTCACACGTTGCCAAGGGAAAAGAGAGGATCTCTATACACACATATATGCATTATATATTATTGTATTTATAAATATGTGTGATTCTGATTTGTAAATTATCCAAATTTACTTTCACATACAAATTGGATACTTATGCTTACAGGTTCTGATCATCAAACAAATATTTCAAAATACATATGACTTAATGATAAGCATACATTCAAAGTTATTAAAAATGTACATTTTAATAAATATTAAACAGAAAATATTACAATTCTAAAAAAGAATCGCATTCTGCTGTTCGTACAATGTGTCATCGTCGTCGAAGAGGGGTATTGAAATGTTCACTTGCATAGGCAAGAGGGAAGAGAGAATCACTAATACACATGTGCATTTATTTTATATATATATATGATTCTAATTTGTAAAAAAAATGTACATATGAGCATATTAATAATCAGAAAATATTGCACGTAGAAGAAAAAGTGGCATTGCGAACGAATTTTCATTATGAACAAATACTTATTAATTCACAGTTCTGCAAGGTTCAACCTATTTAGAACGTGTTCCATGCGGACCGCCGGTCTCTGGCGGTCCGCAGAGTCCGATGAATCAACGCAAGCCGGGTGACTCGCGCCAGACTTCATCGACAAAGTCCCCGCTAAGGTGAACAATATAAATGATGTCGTCAACGTGCCAACAAATATTTCAATATACATATGACTTGATAAAGTTGAAAATTGCAACAGGTATATATTCAAGGACAGTAAATATCTGCATGTTATTAAATTGTTAAACAGAAAATATTTAAAGTCCAACAAAGTGTGGCATTGTGGTGTTCGTGCAACGTGGCATCATCGTCGCAGATGAGAAAGAGAATCTAAATACTAGATGTATGTCTAACGTACAGCCGATGCCGGCAGAGGTACCTCCCGCTCCCTCCGACTACCTGCAACGCTACACCGACTTTGTAACAGTTTCAATGACTCACAACTCGCCCAGGTGTTCGTACAATGTTCACACGTTGCCAAGGGAAAAGAGAGGATCTCTATACACACATATATGCATTATATATTATTGTATTTATAAATATGTGTGATTCTGATTTGTAAATTATCCAAATTTACTTTCACATACAAATTGGATACATATGCTTACAGGTTCTAATCATCAATCAAATATTTCAAAATACATATGACTTAATAATAAGCATACATTCAAAGTTATTAAAAATGTACATTTTAATAAATATTAAACAGAAAATATTACAATTCTAAAAAAGAATCGCATTCTGCTGTTCGTACAATGTGTCATCGTCGTCGAAGAGGGTTATTGAAATGTTCACTTGCATAGGCAAGAGGGAAGAGAGAATCACTAATACACATGTGCATTTATTTTATATATATATATGATTCTAATTTGTAAAAAAAATGTACATATGAGCATATTGATAATCAGAAAATATTGCACGTAGAAGAAAAAGTGGCATTGCGAACGAATTTTCATTATGAACAAATACTTATTAATTCACAGTTCTGCAAGGTTCAACCTATTTAGAACGTGTTCCATACGGACCGCCGGTCTCTGGCGGTCCGCAGAGTCCGATGAATCAACGCAAGCCGGGTGACTCGCGCCAGACTTCATCGACAAAGTCCCCGCTAAGGTGAACAATATAAATGATGTCGTCAACGTGCCAACAAATATTTCAATATACATATGACTTAATAAATAAAGTTGAAAACTGCAACAGGTATATATTCAAGGACAGTAAAAATCTGCATGTTATTAAATTGTTAAACAGAAAATATTACAATTCAAAAAAAGAATCGCATTCTGCTGTTCGTACAATGTGTCATCGTCGTCGAAGAGGGGTATTGAAATGTTCACTTGCATAGGCAAGAGGGAAGAGAGAATCACTAATACACATGTGCATTTATTTTATATATATATATGATTCTAATTTGTAAAAAAAATGTACATATGAGCATATTGATAATCAGAAAATATTGCACGTAGAAGAAAAAGTGGCATTGCGAACGAATTTTCATTATGAACAAATACTTATTAATTCACAGTTATGCAAGGTTCAACCTATTTAGAACGTGTTCCATACGGACCGCCGGTCTCTGGCGGTCCGCAGAGTCCGATGAATCAACGCAAGCCGGGTGACTCGCGCCAGACTTCATCGACAAAGTCCCCGCTAAGGTGAACAATATAAATGATGTCGTCAACGTGCCAACAAATATTTCAATATACATATGACTTAATAAATAAAGTTGAAAACTGCAACAGGTATATATTCAACGACAGTAAAAATCTGCATGTTATTAAATTGTTAAACAGAAAATATTACAATTCTAAAAAAGAATCGCATTCTGCTGTTCGTACAATGTGTCATCGTCGTCGAAGAGGGGTATTGAAATGTTCACTTGCATAGGCAAGAGGGAAGAGAGAATCACTAATACACATGTGCATTTATTTTATATATATATATG
Organism: Acanthacorydalis orientalis; assembly: GCA_034766995.1. NCBI lineage: Eukaryota > Metazoa > Arthropoda > Insecta > Megaloptera > Corydalidae > Acanthacorydalis > Acanthacorydalis orientalis. The sequence goes on along the minus strand of CM068321.1, from coordinate 37,851,852 downwards.
ATTCTAATTTGTAAAAAAAATGTACATATGAGCATATTAATAATCAGAAAATATTGCACGTAGAAGAAAAAGTGGCATTGCGAACGAATTTTCATTATGAACAAATACTTATTAATTCACAGTTCTGCAAGGTTCAACCTATTTAGAACGTGTTCCATACGGACCGCCGGTCTCTGGCGGTCCGCAGAGTCCGATGAATCAACGCAAGCCGGGTGACTCGCGCCAGACTTCATCGACAAAGTCCCCGCTAAGGTGAACAATATAAATGATGTCGTCAACGTGCCAACAAATATTTCAATATACATATGACTTAATAAATAAAGTTGAAAACTGCAACAGGTATATATTCAACGACAGTAAAAATCTGCATGTTATTAAATTGTTAAACAGAAAATATTACAATTCAAAAAAAGAATCGCATTCTGCTGTTCGTACAATGTCATAATCTTAGAACAGGGGCAAGATGGTTACTATACAAAATATATGTTTCTTTAGTCCGGTCGTTCATGCTTGCGATTAACAACATTCAAAATAGAACTGTTCTGACAGGGGAATTGAATGCAAGGAGCAAAAACAAAGCGTGATACGCATTTTTTCATTCTGAACAAACATATGAGCAAATATTTTATTAATTGACGTGACTGCAAGGTTCAACCTATTTAGAACGTGTTCCATGCGGACCGCCGGTCTCCGGCGATCCGCAGAGTCCGATGAATCAACGCAAGCCGGGTGACTCGCGCCAAACTTGATCGACAAAGTCCCCGCTAAGGTGAACAATATAAATAACGTCGACAACGTGCCTCTACCACTGTATGTATACAGTCATCGTCTTGACGAACCGGCCGTTGAACGGTATTACTATCGTTTTAATTGAGTATTACTACATTGTCGCGTACTTGTAAAAAAAAATTCACAGCAGCTTCTCACACAGATGACACTACATATATATATATACCTGTTGCATATACTGAGTTCGATGGCACTGTCGATGTTATACAAAAACATATAAATCAGGAATCCAAGATTTTTATTAAAGCTTACCCGCTAAATTACCGCTTAATTATTGCTGGGAAACATAATCAGAGAGGTTTTCATTCTGAACAAACATATGAGCAAATACTTTATTAATTGAAAACTGCAAGGTTTAACCCATTTACAACGTGTTACAGACATTATTATATATCAAGTGATAATACAAGCTAAACGAATTCTCTTAAACCTACTTAACGCTCAATTATTAATATATATATATATATATATACATGCATTTATCTTTAATAAAAAAGTTATAATTAAAATTATATATTCCCTGTAGCTAAAATCATGTTGTGTGTTAACTAACTACTTTCAAACTTAAATATATGATTATAACCTTAAAAAATACATTTCAAAATTTTACACTTACAATGACTTCCGATTTATATATTCGTTCATTTGTATGTTGTTATATTCGATTATACCCTGTATGCGTACGTGCACAAACACTCTATTTAAAATCTAATTGTATATTAACAAAGTAGCATCAGACAGTAGATTTATGATTATAACCTTAAAAAATACATTTAAAAGTATTATACTTACAATGACTTCCTCTTTAAATATTAGTTCATTTGTATGTTGTTTTTATGTTCGAATATACCCTCTATGCGTACATGCACTACCTCTGTACCTAAAATCAAATTGTGTGTTAACAAACTAGCATCAGATAGAAGATATATGATTATAACCTAAAAAAATATATAGAAAATTTAAACTTGCCATTATTTCCACTATAATTATTCATTCATTTGCCTGTTCTTTTTGTTCCCTTCGAATATAACTTATATGCGTACGTCCACTTCCTCCGTAACTAAAATCAAATTGGGTGTTAACAAACTAGCATCACATAGTAGATATATGATTATAACCTAATAAAAATATATAGAAAATTTAAACTTGCCATTATTTCCACTATAATTATTCATTCATTTGCCTGTTCTTTTTGTTCCCTTCGAATATAACTTATATGCGTACGTCCACTTCCTCCGTAACTAAAATCAAATTGGGTGTTAACAAACTAGCATCACATAGTAGATATATGATTATAACCTAATAAAAATATTTAGAAAATTTAAACTTGCCATTATTTCCACTATAATTATTCATTCATTTGCCTGTTCTTTTTGTTCCCTTCGAATATAACTTATATGCGTACGTCCACTTCCTCCGTAACTAAAATCAAATTGGGTGTTAACAAACTAGCATCACATAGTAGATATATGATTATAACCTAATAAAAATATATAGAAAATTTAAACTTGCCATTATTTCCACTATAATTATTCATTCATTTGCCTGTTCTTTTTGTTCCCTTCGAATATAACTTATATGCGTACGTCCACTTCCTCCGTAACTAAAATCAAATTGGGTGTTAACAAACTAGCATCACATAGTAGATATATGATTATAACCTAATAAAAATATTTAGAAAATTTAAACTTGCCATTATTTCCACTATAATTATTCATTCATTTGCCTGTTCTTTTTGTTCCCTTCGAATATAACTTATATGCGTACGTCCACTTCCTCCGTAACTAAAATCAAATTGGGTGTTAACAAACTAGCATCAGATAGAAGATATATGATTATAACCTAATAAAAATATATAGAAAATTTAAACTTGCCATTATTTCCACTATAATTATTCATTCATTTGCCTGTTCTTTTTGTTCCCTTCGAATATAACTTATATGCGTACGTCCACTTCCTCCGTAACTAAAATCAAATTGGGTGTTAACAAACTAGCATCACATAGTAGATATATGATTATAACCTAATAAAAATATATAGAAAATTTAAACTTGCCATTATTTCCACTATAATTATTCATTCATTTGCCTGTTCTTTTTGTTCCCTTCGAATATAACTTATATGCGTACGTCCACTTCCTCCGTAACTAAAATCAAATTGGGTGTTAAACTAGCATCACATAGTAGATATATGATTATAACCTAATAAAAATATTTAGAAAATTTAAACTTGCCATTATTTCCACTATAATTATTCATTCATTTGCCTGTTCTTTTTGTTCCCTTCGAATATAACTTATATGCGTACGTCCACTTCCTCCGTAACTAAAATCAAATTGGGTGTTAACAAACTAGCATCACATAGTAGATATATGATTATAACCTAATAAAAATATATAGAAAATTTAAACTTGCCATTATTTCCACTATAATTATTCATTCATTTGCCTGTTCTTTTTGTTCCCTTCGAATATAACTTATATGCGTACGTCCACTTCCTCCGTAACTAAAATCAAATTGGGTGTTAACAAACTAGCATCAGATAGAAGATATATGATTATAACCTAAAAAAATATATAGAAAATTTAAACTTGCCATTATTTCCACTATAATTATTCATTCATTTGCCTGTTCTTTTTGTTCCCTTCGAATATAACTTATATGCGTACGTCCACTTCCTCCGTAACTAAAATCAAATTGGGTGTTAACAAACTAGCATCACATAGTAGATATTTGATTATAACCTAAAAAAAATATATAGAAAATTTAAACTTGCCATTATTTCCACTATAATTATTCATTCATTTGCCTGTTCTTTTTGTTCCCTTCGAATATAACTTATATGCGTACGTCCACTTCCTCCGTACCTAAAATCAAATTGGGTGTTAACAAACTAGCATCACATAGTAGATATTTGATTATAACCTAAAAAAAATATATAGAAAATTTAAACTTGCCATTATTTCCACTATAATTATTCATTCATTTGCCTGTTCTTTTTGTTCCCTTCGAATATAACTTATATGCGTACGTCCACTTCCTCCGTAACTAAAATCAAATTGGGTGTTAACAAACTAGCATCACATAGTAGATATATGATTATAACCTAATAAAAATATATAGAAAATTTAAACTTGCCATTATTTCCACTATAATTATTCATTCATTTGCCTGTTCTTTTTGTTCCCTTCGAATATAACTTATATGCGTACGTCCACTTCCTCCGTAACTAAAATCAAATTGGGTGTTAACAAACTAGCATCACATAGTAGATATATGATTATAACCTAATAAAAATATATAGAAAATTTAAACTTGCCATTATTTCCACTATAATTATTCATTCATTTGCCTGTTCTTTTTGTTCCCTTCGAATATAACTTATATGCGTACGTCCACTTCCTCCGTAACTAAAATCAAATTGGGTGTTAAACTAGCATCATATAGTAGATATATGATTATAACCTAATAAAAATATTTAGAAAATTTAAACTTGCCATTATTTCCACTATAATTATTCATTCATTTGCCTGTTCTTTTTGTTCCCTTCGAATATAACTTATATGCGTACGTCCACTTCCTCCGTACCTAAAATCAAATTGGGTGTTAACAAACTAGCATCACATAGTAGATATATGATTATAACCTAAAAAAAATATATAGAAAATTTAAACTTGCCATTATTTCCACTATAATTATTCATTCATTTGCCTGTTCTTTTTGTTCCCTTCGAATATAACCTATATGCGTACGTCCACTTCCTCCGTACCTAAAATCAAATTGGGTGTTAACAAACTAGCATCACATAGTAGATATATGATTATAACCTAAAAAAAATATATAGAAAATTTAAACTTGCCATTATTTCCACTATAATTATTCATTCCTTTGCCTGTTCTTTTTGTTCCCTTCGAATATAACCTATATGCGTACGTCCACTTCCTCCGTACCTAAAATCAAATTGGGTGTTAACAAACTAGCATCACATAGTAGATATATGATTATAACCTAAAAAAAATATATAGAAAATTTAAACTTGCCATTATTTCCACTATAACTATTCAATCGTTTGCCTGTTCTTTTTGTTCCCTTCGAATATAACCTATATGCGTACGTCCACTTCCTCCGTACCTAAAATCAAAATGGGTGTTAACAAACTAGCATCAGATAGAAGATATATGATTATAACCTTAAAAAAATATATAGAAAATTTAAACTTACATTGATTTCCAGTTCAAATATTCATTCGTTTGTATGTTGTTATCTTCGAATATAACCTATTTGCTTACGTGCACTATCTCCTCACCTAAAATCAAATTGGGTGTCAAAGTAGCGTCAGAAAGTAGATATGTGATTATAACATTAATATATATATATTTAAAAAATGTATACTTACATGATTTCCACTTTAAATATTCATTCGTTTGCCTGTTCTTGTTGTTCCCTTCGAATATCTATATGCGTATGCGTCCGTGCACTTCATCCGTACCTAAAATCAGATTGGGTGTTAACGATTTAGCATCGGACAGTAAATATATGATTATGACGATCGAAAGTTTATTTAAAAAATTATACTCGCGATGATTTCCACATTAAATATTCATTCGTCTGTATGTTGCTGTTACCTTCGGATATAACTGGTAAGCGTACGTGAACGTTCTCCCTATCTAAAACCGAATTGTGTGTTAACAAACTAGCACCAGAGTATAAATATATGATTAAAACCTTAAAAAAATTATACTTGCAATGATTTCCACATTAAATATTCGTTCGTTTGTATGTTGTTGTTATCTTCGGATATAACCTATATGCGTATGTGCACTACCTCCACACCTAAAATCAAAACGGGTGTTAACAAACTAGCAATCAGACTTTCAAAATGATTATAACCTTAAAAATATATTTAAAAACATTACCATGATTTCCACTTTAAATATTCATTCATTTGTATGTGTTGTTGTTATCTTCGAATATAACCTCTATGCATACGTGCACTACCTCCACACCTAAAATCAAATTCAGTGTTAACAAACTACCATTCGGATTTGAAACATATGATTATAACCTTAAAGAATATATTGAAAAAATTTATACTTGCGACGATTTCCACTTTAAATATTCATTCTTTTGTAAGTTGTCGTTATCTTCGAATATAACCTATACGCGTTCGTACGCTACCTCCGCACCTGAAATCAAATTCGGTGTTAACGAACTAGCAATCAGAGTTTAAATATACGATTATAACCCTAAGGAATATATTTAAAAAATTTATACTCGAGACGATTTCCACTTTAAATATTCATTCGTTTGTAAGTTGTCGTTATCTTCGAATATAACCTATATGCGTTCGTACACTACCTCCGCACCTGAAATCAAATCGGGTGTTAACGAACTAGCGATCGGACTTTCGATATGATTATAACCTTAAAAATATATTTAAAATAATTATACTCGCCGTGATTTCCACTTTAAATATTCGTTCGTTTGTATGTGTTGTTGTTATCTTCGAATATAACCTATGCACGTACGTACGCTTACTCCACACCTAAAATCAAATCGGGTGTTAACAAACTAGCAATCAGACTTTCGATACGATTATAACCTTAAAAATATATTTAAAAAAATTATACTTGCGATGATTCCCGCTTTAAATTATCTTTCGTTTGTACGGTGTCGTTACCTTCGAATATAACCTATACGCGTGCGTGCACTACCTCCGCACCTAAAATCAAATCCGGTGTTAACAAACTAGCGATCGGTCTTTCGACATGATTATAACTTTAAAAATATATTTAAAAAAATTATACTTCCCTCGATTTCCACTTTAAATATTCATTCGTTTGTATGTGTTGTTGTTATCTTCGGATATAACCTATATGCGTATGTGCACTACCTCCACACCTAAAATCAAAACGGGTGTTAAACTGGCATTCGGATTTTAAATATACGATTATAACTTTAAAATATATTTAAAAAGTTTATACTTGCGACGATTCCCACTTTAAATATTCTTTCGTTTGTATGTTATCGTTACCTTCGAATGTAACCTATACGCGTACGTGCACTACCTCCGCACCTAAAATCAAATCGGGGGTTAACGAACTAGCATTCGGATTTGAAATATATGATTATAACCTTAAAAAATATATTTAAAAAGTTTATACTTGCGATGACTTCCGCTTTAAATATTCATTCGTTTACGTTGTTGTTGTTATCTTCGAATATGACCTGTACGCGTACGTACACTACCTCCGCACCTAAAATCAAATCCGGTGTTAACGAACTAGCGTTCCGATTTTAAATATATTACGACGCTAAAGAATATATTTAAAAAATTTATACTCGCTACGATTTCGACTTTAAATCTTCGTTCGTTCGTACGCTGTCGTTGTCGTCTTCGAATATAACCTGTGCGCGTACGTACGCTACCTCCGCACCTAAAATCGAATCGGCCGTTAACGGACCGGCGTTCGGATTTTAAATATATCGTGACCGTAAAAAATATATTTAAAAAATTTATACTCGCGACGATTCCCGCTTCGAATGTTCTTTCGTTCGTACGTCGCCGTTTTCGAATACGACCCGTACGCGTACGTGCGCTCCGTCCGTATCCGATACCTGATTCGGTCGTACGCGACGGCTTCGGACTTTAAATACCGGATCGTGACTTTGAAAATCGTTTTTAAAAAATTTATACCTGCGATGATTTCCGGCTTAAATATTCGTTCGTTCGTACGTTGTTTTCGAATATGACCTGTATGCGTACGCGCGCTCGCTCCCTCCCCGTCTAAAATCAGATTCGGTTGTTTACGACAGTAGCTTCAGACTTTAAACATAGAATTATAACCTTAAAAAATATATTTAAAAAATTAATACTTATGATTTCCAGTCTAAATATTCATTCGTCTCTATGTTATTATCTTCGAATTTAACCTGGATGCGTACGTGCACTACTTCCGTACCTAAAATCAAATCGGTTGTTAAACTAGTATCACACTTTCAAAATATGATTATAACCTTAAAAAATATATTTAAAAATGTGTATACGAGATATATGGCCGAGTGGATTTTTGAATATGAAATAGGTGCGACGTTCGCCGATAATTCCAAACTTGATTTATTTTGAATAGAGTTAGAAACTGATGCATTACGCTGCAAACTTGACTTCGGCTTGACGCGCGACCGCCGATTCCACGAATGTAATGGCGTCCTTGCCTCGGTGTTACCGAGTATGATGCGTTAAATGTTCATGTTGGGTAACTTTTACTACGATTACTGAGACCGATGGAACTGTCGATCCTGAACGAAACCATACGTAAGAGGATTTAGTTTTTTATTAACATAAAATTAACGCCTAAACGCAAAATTAACGGATAATTATTACTGTGGAACATGGCCAAAGTTAGGTTTTCACTCGCAACAAACATAAGTAAATACATTATTAATTGACGGATTTTATGTGATTTAACAAATTTAGAACATGTTTCAGACATTATTGATTACCTAGTGATAACACAAATAGAAAGAATTGTTACACCTAATTAACGCTTAATTATTGCTGTGGAGAATGAACACACGCGCGCATACACACATATGTGTATGTATATATATATATACTTACAATATATATATATACATCTTTAATAAAATAAAAAGTTTAAATTAAAAGGAAACACAACCCTACATATATGCACCAAAACATACTTGTAGCTTTTCAATTGAAGTAATTATGATTTAATGAAAGGTATCAGTTATAAATGTAATTGAATTTATGAACAATATTTGAATGCCGTTTTGGGCCAGACAAGAACTATATATTCACATACATTATATATATATATACACATATATTGTTTATAACTTCCTTTCATTTTAATTGAAGATTTCAAGACGAAATTATGACCAAATATTCAGACTAAAATCTCATTAATATATATATATAAACACACACACACTTATCTCTGGTCTCCGGCAGTCCACCGTGATACGTCTAATGCTTAATTATTACTGTAGAGGATGAAGAAGGGGGAGAGACAACATATATATACATACGTTTATCTTTAATAAAAAAAAGTTTTAATTGAAAGGAAACACAACCCTACATATATGCACCAAAACATACTTGTAGATTTTCAATTGAAGTAATTATGATTTAATGAAAGGTATCGGTTATAAATGTCATTGAATTTATGAACGACATTTGAATGCTGTTTTGGGCCAGACGAGAACTATATATTCACATACATATACGTACGTATATATTGTTTATAACTTACTTACATTTTAATTGAAGATTTCAAGACTAAACCGTGACCTAGCACGACCGACCGATGAACACAACGTCTCACCCCGCTCTAAAAAAACAAATTGTCGGCGATAAACTACAATGTAGCGTACTTTCAGTAGCACAGAAGCATGAATGTTCATATAATCACTGCATCAGCAAGAACTGTAGACGGAGATAAATCGATGTCACACTGTAAGAGAAAAGGAGAAGCGAACAACATACGTCATAACGTATTAAGGCATCCCAAGGACAGCTATTGCATCATAATTTGTTATGACTTCGAATTTTTATTCGTGTAAACAATTTGTGGCGCCTAATCGGATCACATAAAAACATACAATGTTATTTTTATATATATATATATATATATATATATATATATATATATATATATATTGACATTTTGTCAAAAATATTCTTATTACAGATGATTTAAATTGAAATGATACATCATTAGACATTAATATATACATAGGAGAGCTCTGAGTCTTTTATAAACAAATATAATAAGATTTCAAATGAAGACATTCTGCCAAGAATAGTCTTATTACAGATGATTTAAACTGAGCTGATATATCATTAGACATTAATATATACAAAGGAGGGGTCCCAGTCTTTAATAAATAAATACAATAGGTGTACTTTATGATTTAAATAAGTATTTTGAGTTCAAACCTATGATGCATTTAAATTGATGACATTATTTCAAAAATATTCTTATTACAGATGATTTAAATTGAACTGATATATATCATTAGACATTAATATATACAAAGGAGAAGTCCAAGTATTTAATAAATAAATACAATAGGTGTACTTTAATATTTAAATAAGTATTTTGAGGTCTACATATGATGCATTTTAAATAATGACATTCTGCCAAGAATATTCTTATTATAGATGATTTAAATTGAACTGATATGTCATTAGACGTTAATATATACAAAGGAGGGGTCCCAGTCTTTAATAAATAAATACAATAGGTGTACTTTATGATTTAAATAAGTATTTTGAGTTCAAACCTATGATGCATTTAAATTGATGACATTATTTCAAAAATATTCTTATTACAGATGATTTAAATTGAACTGATATATATAACATTAGACATTAATATATACAAAGGAGAGGTCAAAGTCTTTAATTAATAAATACAATAGGTGTACTTTAATATTTAAATAAGTATTTTGAGGTCTACATATAATGCATTTTAAATAAGTGACATTCTGCCTAAATATTCTTATTATAGATGATTTAAATTGAACTGATGTGTCATACATTAATATATACAAAGGAGGGGTCCTAGTCTTTAATTAATAAGTATAATAATTGTATTTTATGATTTAAATAAGTATTTTGAGTTCTGACCTATGATGAATTTAAAATAGTGACATTCTGTCAAGATTATTTTTATTACAGTTGGTTTAAATTGCACTGATATGTCATTATACATTCATATATACAAACGAGGGCTCCTGAGTCTTTAATAAACAAATATAATGAGTGTATTGTATGATTAAAATAAGAACAGTGAGCACTAAATATGATGCATTTAATATGATGGCATTTTGTCAAGAATATTCTTATTAAAGACAATTTAAATTGCACTGATATGTCATTAGATAATAATATATATTTTAAGTGGGCTCGAAGTCTTTAATAAATAAATACAATAGGTGTACTTTATGATTTAAATAAGTATTTTGAGTTCTAAATAACATTCATTTAAAATGATGACATTCTGTCAAGAATATTCTTATTACAGATGATTTAAATTGAACTGATATATCATTAGACATTAATATATACAAATGAGGGGTCCCAGTCTTTAATAAATAAATACAATAGGTGTACTTTATGATTTAAATAAGTATTTTGAGTTCTAAATAACATGCATTTAAAATGATGACATTCTGTCAAGAATATTCTTATTACAGATTTAAATTGAACTGATATATCATTAGACATTAATATATACAAATGAGGGGTCCAAGTCTTTAATAAATAAATACAATAGGTGTACTTTAATATTTAAATAAGTATTTTGAGGTCTACATATAATGCATTTTAAATAAGTGACATTCTGCCTAAATATTTTTATTATAGATGATTTAAATTGAACTGATGTGTCATACATTAATATATACAAAGGAGAGGTCCTAGTCTTTAATTAATAAGTATAATAATTGTATTTTATGATTTAAATAAGTATTTTGAGTTCTGACCTATGATGAATTTAAAATAGTGACATTCTGTCAAGATTATTTTTATTACAGTTGGTTTAAATTGCACTGATATGTCATTATACATTCATATATACAAACGAGGGCTCCTGAGTCTTTAATAAACAAATATAATGAGTGTATTGTATGATTAAAATAAGAACAGTGAGCACTAAATATGATGCATTTAATATGATGGCATTCTGTCAAGAATATTCTTATTACAGATGATTTAAATTGAACTGATATGTCATTAGATAATAATATATATTTTAAGTGGGCTCGAAGTCTTTAATAAATAAATACAATAGGTGTACTTTATGATTTAAATAAGTATTTTGAGTTCAAACCTATGATGCATTTAAATTGATGACATTATTTCAAAAATATTCTTATTACAGATGATTTAAATTGAACTGATATATATATATATATATATATCATTAGACATTAATATATACAAAGGAGAAGTCCAAGTATTTAATAAATAAATACAATAGGTGTACTTTAATATTTAAATAAGTATTTTGAGGTCTACATATGATGCATTTTAAATAGTGACATTCTGCCAAGAATATTCTTATTATAGATGATTTAAATTGAACTGATATGTCATTAGACGTTAATATATACAAAGGAGGGCTCTGTGTCTTTAATAAGCAAATATAATAAATGGATATTATGATTTAAATAAGTATTTTGGGTTCTAAATATGATGCATTTAAAATAGGGACATTCTGTAAAAAATATTCTTATTACAGTTGATTCAAATTGCATTGATATGCCATTAGATTTTAATATATACAAAGGAGGGATCCAAGTATTTAATAAAGAAATATAATAGGTGTATTTTATGATTTAAATCAGTTATTTGAGGTCTAAATATGATTCATTTAAAATGATGACATTCTGTCAAAAATATTCTTATTACAGATAATTTAATATCGACTGATATGTCATTAGATATCAATATATACAATGTGGGCTCGAAGTCTTTAATATACAAATATAATAAGTGTATTATGATTTAAATAAGTATTTTGAGGTCGAAATATGATACGTTTAAAATGGTGACATTCTGTCAAGAATACTCTTATTATAGATGATTTAAATTGAACTGATATAACATTAGACATTAATATATACAAAGGAGAGGTCAAAGTCTTTAATTAATAAATACAATAGGTGTACTTTAATATTTAAATAAGTATTTTGAGGTCTACAATAAAGCATTTAAAATGATGACATTCTGCCTAAATATTCTTATTATAGATGATTTAAATTGAACTGATGTGTCATACATTAATATATACAAAGGAGGGGTCCTAGTCTTTAATTAATAAGTATAATAATTGTATTTTATGATTTAAATAAGTATTTTGAGTTCTGACCTATGATGAATTTAAAATAGTGACATTCTGTCAAGATTATTTTTATTACAGTTGGTTTAAATTGCACTGATATGTCATTATACATTCATATATACAAACGAGGGCTCCTGAGTCTTTAACAAATATAATGAGTGTATTGTATGATTAAAATAAGAACAGTGAGCACTAAATATGATGCATTTAATATGATGGCATTTTGTCAAGAATATTCTTATTAAAGACAATTTAAATTGCACTGATATGTCATTAGATAATAATATATATTTTAAGTGGGCTTGAAGTCTTTAATAAATAAATACAATAGGTGTACTTTATGATTTAAATAAGTATTTTGAGTTCTAAATAACATGCATTTAAAATGATGACATTCTGTCAAGAATATTCTTATTACAGATGATTTAAATTGAACTGATATGTCATTAGATAATAATATATATTTTAAGTGGGCTCGAAGTCTTTAATAAATAAATACAATAGGTGTACTTTATGATTTAAATAAGTATTTTGAGTTCTAAATTAGATGCATTTAAAATGATGACATTCTGTCAAGAATATACTTATTACAGATGATTTAAATTGAACTGATATAGCATTAGACATTCATTTGTAAGTTGTTGTTATCTTCGAATATAACCTATATGCGTTCGTACACTACCTCCACACCTAAAATCAAATTGGGTGTTAACAAACTAGCAATCAGACTTTCAATATGATTATAACCTTAAAAAATATATTTCAAAAGTTTATACTCGCAATGACTTCCACTTTAAATATTCATTCATTTATGTTGTTGTTGTTATCTTCGAATATTACCTATATGCGTTCGTACACTACCTCCACACCTAAAATCAAATTCAGTGTTAACAAACTAGCAATCAGAGTTTAAATATATGACTATAACCCTAAAGAATATATTGAAAAAATTTATACTTGCGACGATTTCCACTTTAAATATTCATTCTTTTATAAGTTGTTGTTACCTTCGAATATTACCTATATGCGTTCGTACACTACCTCCACACCTAAAATCAAATTGGGTGTTAACAAACAAGCAATCAGACTTTCAACATGATTATAACCTTAAAAATATATTTAAAAAAATTATACTTCCCTTGATTTCCACTTTAAATATTCATTCATTTGTACGTGTTGTTGTTATCTTCGAGTATAACCTATGGGCGTATGTACACTAACTCCACACCTAAAATCAAATCGGGTGTTAAACTAGCAATCAGAGTTTAAATAATTGATTATAACCCTAAAGAATATATTTAAAAAATTTATACTCGAGACGATTTCCACTTTAAATATTCATTCATTTGTAAGTTGTTGTTATCTTCGAATATAACCTATATGCGTTCGTACACTACCTCCACACCTAAAATCAAATTGGGTGTTAACAAACTAGCAATCAGACTTTCAACATGATTATAACCTTAAAAAATATATTTCAAAAGTTTATACTCGCAATGACTTCCACTTTAAATATTCATTCATTTATGTTGTTGTTGTTATCTTCGAATATTACCTATATGCGTTCGTACACTACCTCCACACCTAAAATCAAATTCAGTGTTAACAAACTAGCAATCAGAGTTTAAATATATGACTATAACCCTAAAGAATATATTGAAAAAATTTATACTTGCGACGATTTCCACTTTAAATATTCATTCTTTTATAAGTTGTTGTTACCTTCGAATATTACCTATATGCGTTCGTACACTACCTCCACACCTAAAATCAAATTGGGTGTTAACAAACTAGCAATCAGACTTTCATTATGATTATAACCTTAAAAAATATATTTCAAAAGTTTATACTTACAATGACTTCCACTTTAAATATTCATTCATTTATGTTGTTGTTATCTTCGAATATTACCTATATGCGTTCGTACACTACCTCCACACCTAAAATCAAATTGGGTGTTAAACTAGCAATCAGACTTTCAACATGATTGTAACCTTAAAAATATATTTAAAAAAATTTTACTTCCCTTGATTTCCACTTTAAATATTCATTCATTTGTACATGTTGTTGTTATCTTCGAATATAACCTATGCGCGTACGTACACTAACTCCACACCTAAAATCAAATCGGATGTTAACAAACTAGCATTCGGATTTTAAATATATTATAACCATAAAAAAATATATTTAAAAAATTTATACTTGCGACGATTTCCACTTTAAATATTCATTCGTTTGTAAGTTGTTGTTATCTTCGAATATAACCTATATGCGTTCGTACATTACCTCCACACCTAAAATCAAATTGGGTGTTAACAAACAAGCAATCAGACTTTCAACATGATTATAACCTTAAAAATATATTTAAAAAAATTATACTTCCCTTGATTTCCACTTTAAATATTCATTCATTTGTACGTGTTGTTGTTATCTTCGAGTATAACCTATGGGCGTATGTACACTAACTCCACACCTAAAATCAAATCGGGTGTTAAACTAGCAATCAGAGTTTAAATAATTGATTATAACCCTAAAGAATATATTTAAAAAATTTATACTCGAGACGATTTCCACTTTAAATATTCATTCATTTGTAAGTTGTTGTTATCTTCGAATATAACCTATATGCGTTCGTACACTACCTCCACACCTAAAATCAAATTGGGTGTTAACAAACTAGCAATCAGACTTTCAACATGATTATAACCTTAAAAAATATATTTCAAAAGTTTATACTCGCAATGACTTCCACTTTAAATATTCATTCATTTATGTTGTTGTTGTTATCTTCGAATATTACCTATATGCGTTCGTACACTACCTCCACACCTAAAATCAAATTCAGTGTTAACAAACTAGCAATCAGAGTTTAAATATATGACTATAACCCTAAAGAATATATTGAAAAAATTTATACTTGCGACGATTTCCACTTTAAATATTCATTCTTTTATAAGTTGTTGTTACCTTCGAATATTACCTATATGCGTTCGTACACTACCTCCACACCTAAAATCAAATTGGGTGTTAACAAACTAGCAATCAGACTTTCATTATGATTATAATCTTAAAAAATATATTTCAAAAGTTTATACTTACAATGACTTCCACTTTAAATATTCATTCATTTATGTTGTTGTTATCTTCGAATATTACCTATATGCGTTCGTACACTACCTCCACACCTAAAATCAAATTGGGTGTTAAACTAGCAATCAGACTTTCAACATGATTGTAACCTTAAAAATATATTTAAAAAAATTTTACTTCCCTTGATTTCCACTTTAAATATTCATTCATTTGTACATGTTGTTGTTATCTTCGAATATAACCTATGCGCGTACGTACACTAACTCCACACCTAAAATCAAATCGGATGTTAACAAACTAGCATTCGGATTTTAAATATATTATTACCATAAAAAAATATATTTAAAAAATTTATACTTGCGACGATTTCCACTTTAAATATTCATTCGTTTGTAAGTTGTTGTTATCTTCGAATATAACCTATATGCGTTCGTACACTACCTCCACACCTAAAATCAAATCGGATGTTAACAAACAAGCAAGCAGACTTTCAACATGATTATAACCTTAAAAATATATTTAAAAAAATTATACTTCCCTTGATTTCCACTTTAAATATTCATTCATTTGTACGTGTTGTTGTTATCTTCGAGTATAACCTATGGGCGTATGTACACTAACTCCACACCTAAAATCAAATCGGGTGTTAAACTAGCAATCAGAGTTTAAATAATTGATTATAACCCTAAAGAATATATTTAAAAAATTTATACTCGAGACGATTTCCACTTTAAATATTCATTCATTTGTAAGTTGTTGTTATCTTCGAATATAACCTATATGCGTTCGTACACTACCTCCACACCTAAAATCAAATTGGGTGTTAACAAACTAGCAATCAGACTTTCAACATGATTATAACCTTAAAAATATATTTAAAAAAATTATACTTCCCTTCATTTCCACTTTAAATATTCATTCATTTATGTTGTTGTTGTTATCTTCGAATATTACCTATATGCGTTCGTACACTACCTCCACACCTAAAATCAAATTCAGTGTTAACAAACTAGCAATCAGAGTTTAAATATATGACTATAATCCTAAAGAATATATTGAAAAAATTTATACTTGCGACGATTTCCACTTTAAATATTCATTCTTTTGTAAGTTGTTGTTATCTTCGAATATAACCTATATGCGTTCATACACTACCTCCACACCTAAAATCAAATTGGGTGTTAAACTAGCAATCAGACTTTCAACATGATTGTAACCTTAAAAATATATTTAAAAAAATTTTACTTCCCTTGATTTCCACTTTAAATATTCATTCATTTGTACGTGTTGTTGTTATCTTCGAATATAACCTATGCGCGTACGTACGCTACCTCCACACCTAAAATCAAATCAGGTGTTAAACTAGCGATCGGACTTCCGACACGATTGTAACCTTAAAAATATATTTAAAAAAATTATACTTCCCTTGATTTCCACTTTAAATATTCATTCGTTTGTAAGTTGTTGTTATCTTCGAATATAACCTATATGCATTCGTACACTACCTCCACACCTAAAATCAAATCGGATGTTAACAAACTAGCATTCAGATTATAAAAATACGATTATAACGTTAAAAAATATATTTAAAAAGTTTATACTTGCCATGACTTACACTTTAAATATTCATTGGTTTGTAAGTTGTTGTTATCTTCGAATATAACCTATATGCGTTCGTACATTACCTCCACACCTAAAATCAAATTGGGTGTTAACAAACTAGCAATCAGACTTTCAATATGATTATAACCTTAAAAAATATATTTCAAAATTTTATACTTGCAATGAGTTCCACTTTAAATATTCATTCATTTATGTTGTTGTTGTTATCTTCGAATATTACCTATATGCGTACGTGCACTACCTCCACACCTAAAATCAAATTCAGTGTTATCAAACTAGCAATCAGAGTTTAAATATATGATTATAACCCTAAAGAATATATTTAAAAAATTTATACTTGCAATGATTCCCACTTTAAATATTCTTTCATTTATATGTTGTTGTTACCTATACGCGTACATGCACTACCTCCACACCGAAAATCAAATCGGGTGTTAACAAACTAGCATTCGGATTTTAAATATATTAAAACCAAAAAAAATATATTTAAAAAATTATAAATAGACAAATTTGTTTTCAAAGATTGAATGGCATGATTGATATAAATTATATATATATATACACACACACATTTATATATATGTATATATATATATATATTATATTTAGAAATATTCATAAATTATATCAAAATATATTTACACTAAGAAGTAAATTACGTATTGTATTGAAACTATAATCGAATAAAATTAAAGAAAATATCTATTAAAGTGTATATCTTACAACAGTAATATGCAGCAACCATATCATCTTAAAAACTAGACACGACTGAATAAATAAATGTGTGATTTCACAGACACGAAAGTTCATGGCTGTAGGTTTATATAATTTTCCAAATCTTAGATAAATGTAACGCGCTGTGAAGCATTGACCTGCACATGATATAGACAAAGTGTTGTGAAGCATTATATATACTCATGCAGAGAATAAATATTTTGATTACAACAGGATAGGGCTATTGAATAATAATTATAACTTTACGTTAATTCTTCACAATATTTGTTTGAATTTAAATGAATGTTCAAAAAATATGTTTAATTAATTAAATATATATATATATATATATATATATATATATATATATATATATATATATATATACACAAACAGATAAAATGCAACCAAAAAAGGCAGAAAACTGAGATTTATGTACACACTTAATATAAATGAATTAAATTATTTCCTTGAAAATTACAGAGTAGTTGTCTTGTATAAAATAATGAAATATAACAGACAAGGTATTTAATATTAATGTATAAAAAGGACAGCTCCAACATGTCTAATACATATCATATAAAAAAAAAATATTCTTACTCTACATAATTTACATTAAACTGGTAGAAATTTAACATACAATTACACTTAATGGAACTCCAAATATTTCATAATTAACTGTAATTATAGTAGATTCCAATTTAAATAGCTGCAATAATACTATATAGAGTATAATAGTAACTAATGCAACCTCTGGCGGCTATATTCAACATGTGACACAAAAAGTCACATTCCTCTCACAAGTGGGATGCACGGTTAAAACGCAATATATATACAAGCGATGACATAATTTGTAATTTGGGACAGATATTCTCTTAATGCCGCCTCCGGCGGTAGAATGACGATTAAGCGCCGAGGCGTAATCGCAATGGGGCAATGTGTAGAGAATATGAATATAAATATCTAATACCGTGCGTCCGGCGGTACAAAGACGATTAACCGCCGAGGCGGAATCGCAACGGGGCAATATATCTAATGCCGTGTCCCCGGCGGTGTACAAAGACGATTAACCGCCGAGGCGGAATCGCAACGGGGCAATGTAGAGATACACAAATATCTAATACCGTACGTCCGGCGGTACAAAGACGATTAGCCGCCGATTACAACATAAGTTGTAATTTGGTTTCAGTCACAGCTCGTCCGCGGGCAGCGGTCCCCGGTGTGCGTGCGTTGACTTCGGCTTCGCACGTCCCCGGTTGGACGTTCCACGCTGCGCCGTATGCGGACATCTAAAGCGTTGCGCGCACGTTAGCGTGCGCCCGCATCAGATTTGTATCTACTCGCCAGTTTCCATATCGGACATTTGTAAATATCTAATACCGTGCGTCCGGCGGTACAAAGACGATTAGCCGCAGAGGCGGAATCGCAACGGGGCAATGTAGAGATACAAATATCTAATACCGTGCGTCCGGCGGTACAAAGACGATTAGCCGCAGAGGCGGAATCGCAACGGGGCAATGTAGAGATACAAATATGTAATACCGTGCGTCCGGCGGTACAAAGACGATTAGCCGCAGAGGCGGAATCGCAACGGGGCAATGTAGAGATACAAATATCTAATACCGTGCGTCCGGCGGTACAAAGACGATTAACCGCCGAGGCGGAATCGCAACGGGGCAATATATCTAATGCCGTGTCCCCGGCGGTGTACAAAGACGATTAACCGCCGAGGCGGAATCGCAACGGGGCAATATATCTAATGCCGTGTCCCCGGCGGTGTACAAAGACGATTAACCGCCGAGGCGGAATCGCAACGGGGCAATGTAGAGATACACAAATATCTAATACCGTACGTCCGGCGGTACAAAGACGATTAGCCGCCGATTACAACATAAGTTGTAATTTGGTTTCAGTCACAGCTCGTCCGCGGGCAGCGGTCCCCGGTGTGCGTGCGTTGACTTCGGCTTCGCACGTCCCCGGTTGGACGATCCACGCTGCGCCGTATGCGGACATCTAAAGCGTTGCGCGCACGTTAGCGTGCGACCGCATCAGATTTGTATCTACTCGCCAGTTTCCATATCGGACATTTGTAAATATCTAATACCGTGCGTCCGGCGGTACAAAGACGATTAGCCGCAGAGGCGGAATCGCAACGGGGCAATGTAGAGATACAAATATCTAATACCGTGCGTCCGGCGGTACAAAGACGATTAACCGCCGAGGCGGAATCGCAACGGGGCAATGTAGAGATACAAATATCTAATATCGTGCGTCCGGCGGTACAAAGACGATTAGCCGCAGAGGCGGAATCCCAACGGGGCAATGTAGAGATACAAATATCTAATACCGTGCGTCCGGCGGTACAAAGACGATTAGCCGCAGAGGCGGAATCGCAACGGGGCAATCTAGAGATACAAATATCTAATACCGTGCGTCCGGCGGTACAAAGACGATTAGCCGCAGAGGCGGAATCGCAACGGGGCAATGTAGAGATACAAATATCTAATACCGTGCGTCCGGCGGTACAAAGACGATTAGCCGCAGAGGCGGAATCGCAACGGGGCAATATATCTAATGCCGTGTCCCCGGCGGTGTACAAAGACATTAAACCGATAAGACGATATATATAATTTACCATTATTTTTTAATTATCATTTTATAACAGCGTTTAATTTCATATATTTACATATTACCAAAAAATTATTTATATTAATTCCAAATGTATAGCCAGATAAATAATAATAAATATTAATTTTTCAGCTCATGTATACTACTGTTTCATAGAGATAGTGTGAGTGGGTATGCCTGTGTTATATTTTTTTATAATTTGTTTTCAAATATTAAAAACATCTCTTTTCTTTCCGTGATTTAACAGACTGCAATTAATTTTTCACGTAAAGAGTTGTGGATATACAATTGGAAAGAAACAAAAATTACAATATACAGATATGGTAACAACTTCATGTTTATGAACATATCAAACAATATGGATATTTACTTTCAGTAAAATATTTTCAGAAAAGAGAGACACATAAAAAACAATTTCATACATCTAATCACTACTCACATATGGGGCTGCTGTCAAAAGTAAAAATAATACATAAATATTCAGTGTAAAAAAATTCAGTGGAATCAAAATTAAAGAAGTGTAAAGTGTATCAATTATAATATATATATATGTATGTATTTAATATATTTAATATATTTGTGCATGTGTGATTTGTGTGTAATATTATTTTGTATGTGTGCTTTGTGTGGGGATCGCGATCCTATATATTGATTAGCTGTAGATGTGTACACTAATTAATGTCTAATTGTTTTTCAGCTTAATTAACAAATCATTTTTTTTCAGTTTATAAAATAATTCATAAATATCAGGTGTGCAAAAATCAATTGCAGCAAAATTGAAGAAGTGTAAAGTGTAACACTAAGTCACATATATATATATATATATTCTATATTATTTTGTATGTGTGCTTTGTGTGGGGATCGCGATCCTATATATTGATTAGCTGTAGATGTGTACACTAATTAATAACTATTTGTTTTTCAGCTTAATTAAGAAATCGTTTTTTTTCAGTTTATAAGGTAATTCATAAATATCAGGTGTACAAAAATCAATTGAAGCAAAATTGAAGAAGTGTAAAGTGTAACACTAAGTAACATATATATATATATATATATATATATATATATATATATTCTATATTATTTTGTATGTGTGCATTGTGTGGGGATCGCGATCCTACATATTGATTAGTTGTAGATGTGTACACTAATTAATGTCTAATTGTTTTTCAGCTTAATTAACAAATTATTTTTTTTCAGTTTATAAAATAATTCATAAATATCAGGTGTACAAAAATCAATTGAAGCAAAATTGAAGAAGTGTAAAGTGTAACACTAAGTAATATATATATATATATATATAATCTATATTATTTTGTATGTGTTTTGTGTGGGGATCGCGATCCTATATATTGATTAGCTGTAGATGTGTACACTAATTAATAACTATTTGTTTTTCAGCTTAATTAAGAAATCTTTTTTTTTCAGTTTATAAAGTAATTCATAAATATCAGGTATATAAAAAATCAATTGAAGCAAAATTGAAGAAGTGTAAAGTGTAACACTAAGTAATATATATATATATATATATATATATATATATATTCTATATTATTTTGTATGTATAACAAAGTATAATCTTATTATGAATGATTTAAAATAAACTGGCAATAATTATACTTCAAATTCCAATTGAAGAGAGTCTAAATATACAATAAAAGTAAACAATACGAGCAGATTGTAATTTTAATATCTGTTACAAAGTCTAACCTGTGATATGTTTGCACTGAAACGTACGTCTCAATTATACTCGTATAATGTATGATTTAAATTAGAAGCAGTAGTTTTACATGAAATACCTAGTAACTCTAAATATACTATTAAAACATACAATGAGAGTAGATTATAGTTTTAATATCTATTACAAAATTTAACTGTGATACGTTGTACTGAAACGTAGGTCTCAATTATACTCGTATAATGTATGATTTAAATTCATCTAGCAGTAATTTTACTTCAAAATCAGACTAAGGGAACTCAAAATCTACTATAATAACGTACAATAAGAGCAGACTCTAAATTTAATTGTACAAATATATATTTAAAGTATGATACAAATACATAAATAGACAAATTTGTTTTCAAAGAATGAATGGCATGATTGATATAAATTATATATATATATATATATATATATATATATACACACAACACACACACACACACACATTTATATATATATATATATTATATTTAGAAATATTCATAAATTATATCAAAATATATTTACACTAAGAAGTAAATTACGTATTGTATTGAAACTATAATCGAATAAAATTAAAGAAAATATCTATTAAAGTGTATATCTTACAACAGTAATATGCAGCAACCATATCATCTTAAAAACTAGACACGACTGAATAAATAAATGTGTGATTTCACAGACACGAAAGTTCATGGCTGTAGGTTTATATAATTTTCCAAATCTTAGATAAATGTAACGCGCTGTGAAGCATTGACCTGCACATGATATAGACAAAGTGTTGTGAAGCATTATATATACTCATGCAGAGAATAAATATTTTGATTACAACAGGATAGGGCTATTGAATAATAATTATAACTTTACGTTAATTCTTCACAATATTTGTTTGAATTTAAATGAATGTTCAAAAAATATGTTTAATTAATTAAATATATATATATATATATATATATATACACAAACAGATAAAATGCAACCAAAAAAGGCAGAAAACTGAGATTTATGTACACACTTAATATAAATGAATTAAATTATTTCCTTGAAAATTACAGAGTAGTTGTCTTGTATAAAATAATGAAATATAACAGACAAGGTATTTAATATTAATGTATAAAAAGGACAGCTCCAACATGTCTAATACATATCATATAAAAAAAAAATATTTTTACTCTACATAATTTACATTAAACTGGTAGAAATTTAACATACAATTACATTTAATGGAACTCCAAATATTTCATAATTATCTGTAATTATAGTAGATTCCAATTTAAATAGCTGCAATAATACTATATAGAGTATAATAGTAACTAATGCAACCTCTGGCGGCTATATTCAACATGTGACACAAAAAGTCACATTCCTCTCACAAGTGGGATGCACGGTTAAAACGCACTATATATACAAGCGATGACATAATTTGTAATTTGGGACATATATTCTCTTAATGCCGCCTCCGGCGGTAGAATGACGATTAAGCGCCGAGGCGTAATCGCAATGGGGCAATGTGTAGAGAATATGAATATAAATATCTAATACCGTGCGTCCGGCGGTACAAAGACGATTAACCGCCGAGGCGGAATCGCAACGGGGCAATATATCTAATGCCGTGTCCCCGACGGTGTACAAAGACGATTAACCGCCGAGGCGGAATCGCAACGGGGCAATGTAGAGATACACAAATATCTAATACCGTACGTCCGGCGGTACAAAGACGATTAGCCGCCGATTACAACATAAGTTGTAATTTGGTTTCAGTCACAGCTCGTCCGCGGGCAGCGGTCCCCGGTGTGCGTGCGTTGACTTCGGCTTCGCACGTCCCCGGTTGGACGTTCCACGCTGCGCCGTATGCGGACATCTAAAGCGTTGCGCGCACGTTAGCGTGCGCCCGCATCAGATTTGTATCTACTCGCCAGTTTCCATATCGGACATTTGTAAATATCTAATACCGTGCGTCCGGCGGTACAAAGACGATTAGCCGCAGAGGCGGAATCGCAACGGGGCAATGTAGAGATACAAATATCTAATACCGTGCGTCCGGCGGTACAAAGACGATTAGCCGCAGAGGCGGAATCGCAACGGGGCAATATATCTAATGCCGTGTCCCCGGCGGTGTACAAAGACGATTAACCGCCGAGGCGGAATCGCAACGGGGCAATCTAGAGATACACAAATATCTAATACCGTACGTCCGGCGGTACAAAGACGATTAGCCGCCGATTACAACATAAGTTGTAATTTGGTTTCAGTCACAGCTCGTCCGCGGGCAGCGGTCCCCGGTGTGCGTGCGTTGACTTCGGCTTCGCACGTCCCCGGTTGGACGTTCCACGCTGCGCCGTATGCGGACATCTAAAGCGTTGCGCGCACGTTAGCGTGCGCCCGCATCAGATTTGTATCTACTCGCCAGTTTCCATATCGGACATTTGTAAATATCTAATACCGTGCGTCCGGCGGTACAAAGACGATTAGCCGCAGAGGCGGAATCGCAACGGGGCAATGTAGAGATACAAATATCTAATACCGTGCGTCCGGCGGTACAAAGACGATTAACCGCCGAGGCGGAATCGCAACGGGGCAATATATCTAATGCCGTGTCCCCGGCGGTGTACAAAGACGATTAACCGCCGAGGCGGAATCGCAACGGGGCAATGTAGAGATACACAAATATCTAATACCGTACGTCCGGCGGTACAAAGACGATTAGCCGCCGATTACAACATAAGTTGTAATTTGGTTTCAGTCACAGCTCGTCCGCGGGCAGCGGTCCCCGGTGTGCGTGCGTTGACTTCGGCTTCGCACGTCCCCGGTTGGACGATCCACGCTGCGCCGTATGCGGACATCTAAAGCGTTGCGCGCACGTTAGCGTGCGACCGCATCAGATTTGTATCTACTCGCCAGTTTCCATATCGGACATTTGTAAATATCTAATACCGTGCGTCCGGCGGTACAAAGACGATTAGCCGCAGAGGCGGAATCGCAACGGGGCAATGTAGAGATACAAATATCTAATACCGTGCGTCCGGCGGTACAAAGACGATTAGCCGCAGAGGCGGAATCGCAACGGGGCAATGTAGAGATACAAATATCTAATACCGTGCGTCCGGCGGTACAAAGACGATTAGCCGCTGAGGCGGAATCGCAACGGGGCAATATATCTAATGCCGTGTCCCCGGCGGTGTACAAAGACGATTAACCGCCGAGGCGGAATCGCAACGGGGCAATATATCTAATGCCGTGTCCCCGGCGGTGTACAAAGACGATTAACCGCCGAGGCGGAATCGCAACGGGGCAATGTAGAGATACACAAATATCTAATACCGTACGTCCGGCGGTACAAAGACGATTAGCCGCCGATTACAACATAAGTTGTAATTTGGTTTCAGTCACAGCTCGTCCGCGGGCAGCGGTCCCCGGTGTGCGTGCGTTGACTTCGGCTTCGCACGTCCCCGGTTGGACGTTCCACGCTGCGCCGTATGCGGACATCTAAAGCGTTGCGCGCACGTTAGCGTGCGCCCGCATCAGATTTGTATCTACTCGCCAGTTTCCATATCGGACATTTGTAAATATCTAATACCGTGCGTCCGGCGGTACAAAGACGATTAGCCGCAGAGGCGGAATCGCAACGGGGCAATGTAGAGATACAAATATCTAATACCGTGCGTCCGGCGGTACAAAGACGATTAACCGCCGAGGCGGAATCGCAACGGGGCAATGTAGAGATACAAATATCTAATATCGTGCGTCCGGCGGTACAAAGACGATTAGCCGCAGAGGCGGAATCCCAACGGGGCAATGTAGAGATACAAATATCTAATACCGTGCGTCCGGCGGTACAAAGACGATTAGCCGCAGAGGCGGAATCGCAACGGGGCAATCTAGAGATACAAATATCTAATACCGTGCGTCCGGCGGTACAAAGACGATTAGCCGCAGAGGCGGAATCGCAACGGGGCAATGTAGAGATACAAATATCTAATACCGTGCGTCCGGCGGTACAAAGACGATTAGCCGCAGAGGCGGAATCGCAACGGGGCAATGTAGAGATACAAATATCTAATACCGTGCGTCCGGCGGTACAAAGACGATTAGCCGCAGAGGCGGAATCGCAACGGGGCAATATATCTAATGCCGTGTCCCCGGCGGTGTACAAAGACATTAAACCGATAAGACGATATATATAATTTACCATTATTTTTTAATTATCATTTTATAACAGCGTTTAATTTCATATATTTACATATTACCAAAAAATTATTTATATTAATTCCAAATGTATAGCCAGATAAATAATAATAAATATTAATTTTTCAGCTCATGTATACTACTGTTTCATAGAGATAGTGTGAGTGGGTATGCCTGTGTTATATTTTTTTATAATTTGTTTTCAAATATTAAAAACATCTCTTTTCTTTCCGTGATTTAACAGACTGCAATTAATTTTTCACGTAAAGAGTTGTGGATATACAATTGGAAAGAAACAAAAATTACAATATACAGATATGGTAACAACTTCATGTTTATGAACATATCAAACAATATGGATATTTACTTTCAGTAAAATATTTTCAGAAAAGAGAGACACATAAAAAACAATTTCATACATCTAATCACTACTCACATATGGGGCTGCTGTCAAAAGTAAAAATAATACATAAATATTCAGTGTAAAAAAATTCAGTGGAATCAAAATTAAAGAAGTGTAAAGTGTATCAATTATAATATATATATATGTATGTATTTAATATATTTAATATATTTGTGCATGTGTGATTTGTGTGTAATATTATTTTGTATGTGTGCTTTGTGTGGGGATCGCGATCCTATATATTGATTAGCTGTAGATGTGTACACTAATTAATGTCTAATTGTTTTTCAGCTTAATTAACAAATCATTTTTTTTCAGTTTATAAAATAATTCATAAATATCAGGTGTACAAAAATCAATTGCAGCAAAATTGAAGAAGTGTAAAGTGTAACACTAAGTAACATATATATATATATATATATATATATATATATATATATATATATATATATTCTATATTATTTTGTATGTGTGCATTGTGTGGGGATCGCGATCCTATATATTGATTAGCTGTAGATGTGTACACTAATTAATAACTATTTGTTTTTCAGCTTAATTAAGAAATCGTTTTTTTTCAGTTTATAAGGTAATTCATAAATATCAGGTGTACAAAAATCAATTGAAGCAAAATTGAAGAAGTGTAAAGTGTAACACTAAGTCACATATATATATATATATATATATATATATATATATATATATATATTCTATATTATTTTGTATGTGTGCTTTGTGTGGGGATCGCGATCCTACATATTGATTAGTTGTAGATGTGTACACTAATTAATGTCTAATTGTTTTTCAGCTTAATTAACAAATTATTTTTTTTCAGTTTATAAAATAATTCATAAATATCAGGTGTACAAAAATCAATTGAAGCAAAATTGAAGAAGTGTAAAGTGTAACACTAAGTAATATATATATATATATATATATATAATCTATATTATTTTGTATGTGTTTTGTGTGGGGATCGCGATCCTATATATTGATTAGCTGTAGATGTGTACACTAATTAATAACTATTTGTTTTTCAGCTTAATTAAGAAATCTTTTTTTTTCAGTTTATAAAGTAATTCATAAATATCAGGTATATAAAAAATCAATTGAAGCAAAATTGAAGAAGTGTAAAGTGTAACACTAAGTAATATATATATATATATATATATATTCTATATTATTTTGTATGTATAACAAAGTATAATCTTATTATGAATGATTTAAAATAAACTGGCAATAATTATACTTCAAATTCCAATTGAAGAGAGTCTAAATATACAATAAAAGTAAACAATACGAGCAGATTGTAATTTTAATATCTGTTACAAAGTCTAACCTGTGATATGTTTGCACTGAAACGTACGTCTCAATTATACTCGTATAATGTATGATTTAAATTAGAAGCAGTAGTTTTACATGAAATACCTAGTAACTCTAAATATACTATTAAAACATACAATGAGAGTAGATTATAGTTTTAATATCTATTACAAAATTTAACTGTGATACGTTGTACTGAAACGTAGGTCTCAATTATACTCGTATAATGTATGATTTAAATTCAGCTAGCAGTAATTTTACTTCAAAATCAGACTAAGGGAACTCAAAATCTACTATAATAACGTACAATAAGAGCAGACTCTAAATTTAATTGTACAAATATATATTTAAAGTATGATACAAATACATAAATAGACAAATTTGTTTTCAAAGAATGAATGGCATGATTGATATAAATTATATATATATATATATATATATATATATATATATATATATATATATATACACACAACACACACACACACACACATTTATATATATATATATATTATATTTAGAAATATTCATAAATTATATCAAAATATATTTACACTAAGAAGTAAATTACGTATTGTATTGAAACTATAATCGAATAAAATTAAAGAAAATATCTATTAAAGTGTATATCTTACAACAGTAATATGCAGCAACCATATCATCTTAAAAACTAGACACGACTGAATAAATAAATGTGTGATTTCACAGACACGAAAGTTCATGGCTGTAGGTTTATATAATTTTCCAAATCTTAGATAAATGTAACGCGCTGTGAAGCATTGACCTGCACATGATATAGACAAAGTGTTGTGAAGCATTATATATACTCATGCAGAGAATAAATATTTTGATTACAACAGGATAGGGCTATTGAATAATAATTATAACTTTACGTTAATTCTTCACAATATTTATTTGAATTTAAATGAATGTTCAAAAAATATGTTTAATTAATTAAATATATATATATATATATACACAAACAGATAAAATGCAACCAAAAAAGGCAGAAAACTGACATTTATGTACACACTTAATATAAATGAATTAAATTATTTCCTTGAAAATTACAGAGTAGTTGTCTTGTATAAAATAATGAAATATAACAGACAAGGTATTTAATATTAATGTATAAAAAGGACAGCTCCAACATGTCTAATACATATCATATAAAAAAAAAATATTCTTACTCTACATAATTTACATTAAACTGGTAGAAATTTAACATACAATTACATTTAATGGAACTCCAAATATTTCATAATTATCTGTAATTATAGTAGATTCCAATTTAAATAGCTGCAATAATACTATATAGAGTATAATAGTAACTAATGCAACCTCTGGCGGCTATATTCAACATGTGACACAAAAAGTCACATTCCTCTCACAAGTGGGATGCACGGTTAAAACGCACTATATATACAAGCGATGACATAATTTGTAATTTGGGACAGATATTCTCTTAATGCCGCCTCCGGCGGTAGAATGACGATTAAGCGCCGAGGCGTAATCGCAATGGGGCAATGTGTAGAGAATATGAATATAAATATCTAATACCGTGCGTCCGGCGGTACAAAGACGATTAACCGCCGAGGCGGAATCGCAACGGGGCAATATATCTAATGCCGTGTCCCCGGCGGTGTACAAAGACGATTAACCGCCGAGGCGGAATCGCAACGGGGCAATGTAGAGATACACAAATATCTAATACCGTACGTCCGGCGGTACAAAGACGATTAGCCGCCGATTACAACATAAGTTGTAATTTGGTTTCAGTCACAGCTCGTCCGCGGGCAGCGGTCCCCGGTGTGCGTGCGTTGACTTCGGCTTCGCACGTCCCCGGTTGGACGTTCCACGCTGCGCCGTATGCGGACATCTAAAGCGTTGCGCGCACGTTAGCGTGCGCCCGCATCAGATTTGTATCTACTCGCCAGTTTCCATATCGGACATTTGTAAATATCTAATACCGTGCGTCCGGCGGTACAAAGACGATTAGCCGCAGAGGCGGAATCGCAACGGGGCAATGTAGAGATACAAATATCTAATACCGTGCGTCCGGCGGTACAAAGACGATTAGCCGCAGAGGCGGAATCGCAACGGGGCAATGTAGAGATACAAATATCTAATACCGTGCGTCCGGCGGTACAAAGACGATTAACCGCCG
>CM068321.1:37793859-37816359 GCA_034766995.1 Acanthacorydalis orientalis | reverse complement strand
CGGCGGTACAAAGACGATTAGCCGCCGATTACAACATAAGTTGTAATTTGGTTTCAGTCACAGCTCGTCCGCGGGCAGCGGTCCCCGGTGTGCGTGCGTTGACTTCGGCTTCGCACGTCCCCGGTTGGACGTTCCACGCTGCGCCGTATGCGGACATCTAAAGCGTTGCGCGCACGTTAGCGTGCGCCCGCATCAGATTTGTATCTACTCGCCAGTTTCCATATCGGACATTTGTAAATATCTAATACCGTGCGTCCGGCGGTACAAAGACGATTAGCCGCAGAGGCGGAATCGCAACGGGGCAATGTAGAGATACAAATATCTAATACCGTGCGTCCGGCGGTACAAAGACGATTAGCCGCAGAGGCGGAATCGCAACGGGGCAATGTAGAGATACAAATATCTAATGCCGTGTCCCCGGCGGTGTACAAAGACGATTAACCGCCGAGGCGGAATCGCAACGGGGCAATGTAGAGATACACAAATATCTAATACCGTACGTCCGGCGGTACAAAGACGATTAGCCGCCGATTACAACATAAGTTGTAATTTGGTTTCAGTCACAGCTCGTCCGCGGGCAGCGGTCCCCGGTGTGCGTGCGTTGACTTCGGCTTCGCACGTCCCCGGTTGGACGTTCCACGCTGCGCCGTATGCGGACATCTAAAGCGTTGCGCGCACGTTAGCGTGCGCCCGCATCAGATTTGTATCTACTCGCCAGTTTCCATATCGGACATTTGTAAATATCTAATACCGTGCGTCCGGCGGTACAAAGACGATTAGCCGCAGAGGCGGAATCGCAACGGGGCAATGTAGAGATACAAATATCTAATACCGTGCGTCCGGCGGTACAAAGACGATTAACCGCCGAGGCGGAATCGCAATGGGGCAATGTAGAGATACAAATATCTAATGTACCGTGCGTCCGGCGGTACAAAGACGATTAACCGCCGAGGCAGAATCGCAACGGGGCAATGTAGAGATACAAATATCTAATGTACCGTGCGTCCGGCGGTACAAAGACGATTAACCGCCGAGGCGGAATCGCAACGGGGCAATGTAGAGATACAAATATCTAATGCCGTGTCCCCGGCGGTGTACAAAGACGATTAGCCGCCGAGGCGGAATCGCAACGGGGCAATGTAAGAGATACAAATATCTAATACCGTACGTCCGGCGGTACAAAGACGATTAGCCGCCGATTACAACATAAGTTGTAATTTGGTTTCAGTCACAGCTCGTCCGCGGGCAGCGGTCCCCGGTGTGCGTGCGTTGACTTCGGCTTCGCACGTCCCCGGTTGGACGTTCCACGCTGCGCCGTATGCGGACATCTATCTAAAGCGTTGCGCGCACGTTAGCGTGCGCCCGCATCAGATTTGTATCTACTCGCCAGTTTCCATATCGGACATTTGTAAATATCTAATGCCGTGCGTCCTGCGGCACAAAGACGATTAGCCGCCGAGGCGGAATCGCAACGGGGCAATGTAGAGATACAAATATCTAATACCGTGCGTCCGGCGGTACAAAGACGATTAACCGCCGAGGCGGAATCGCAATGGGGCAATGTAGAGATACAAATATCTAATGTACCGTGCGTCCGGCGGTACAAAGACGATTAACCGCCGAGGCGGAATCGCAACGGGGCAATGTAGAGATACAAATATCTAATGCCGTGTCCCCGGCGGTGTACAAAGACGATTAGCCGCCGAGGCGGAATCGCAACGGGGCAATGTAAGAGATACAAATATCTAATACCGTACGTCCGGCGGTACAAAGACGATTAGCCGCCGATTACAACATAAGTTGTAATTTGGTTTCAGTCACAGCTCGTCCGCGGGCAGCGGTCCCCGGTGTGCGTGCGGTTGACTTCGGCTTCGCACGTCCCCGGTTGGACGTTCCACGCTGCGCCGTATGCGGACATCTATCTAAAGCGTTGCGCGCACGTTAGCGTGCGCCCGCATCAGATTTGTATCTACTCGCCAGTTTCCATATCGGACATTTGTAAATATCTAATGCCGTGCGTCCTGCGGCACAAAGACGATTAGCCGCCGAGGCGGAATCGCAACGGGGCAATGTAGAGATACAAATATCTAATACCGTGCGTCCGGCGGTACAAAGACGATTAGCCGCAGAGGCGGAATCGCAACGGGGCAATGTAGAGATACAAATATCTAATACCGTGCGTCCGGCGGTACAAAGACGATTAGCCGCAGAGGCGGAATCGCAACGGGGCAATGTAGAGATACAAATATCTAATACCGTGCGTCCGGCGGTACAAAGACGATTAGCCGCAGAGGCGGAATCGCAACGGGGCAATGTAGAGTACAAATATCTAATGCCGTGCGTCCTGCGGCACAAAGACGATTAGCCGCCGAGGCGGAGTCGCAACGGGGCAATGTAGAGATACAAATATCTAATACCGTGCGTCCGGCGGTACAAAGACGATTAGCCGCAGAGGCGGAATCGCAACGGGGCAATATATCTAATGCCGTGTCCCCGGCGGTGTACAAAGACGATTAACCGCCGAGGCGGAATCGCAACGGGGCAATGTAGAGTACAAATATCTAATACCGTGCGTCCGGCGGTGTACAAAGACGATTAGCCGCCGATTACAACATAAGTTGTAATTTGGTTTCAGTCACAGCTCGTCCGCGGGCAGCGGTCCCCGGTGTGCGTGCGTTGACTTCGGCTTCGCACGTCCCCGGTTGGACGTTCCACGCTGCGCCGTATGCGGACATCTAAAACGTTGCGCGCACGTTAGCGTGCGCCCGCATCAGATTTGTATCTACTCGCCAGTTTCCATATCGGACATTTGTAAATATCTAAAATAATGCCGTGCGTCCTGCGGCACAAAGACGATTAGCCGCCGAGGCGGAATCGCAACGGGGCAATGTAGAGATACAAATATCTAATACCGTGCGTCCGGCGGTACAAAGACGATTAGCCGCCGAGGCGGAATCGCAACGGGGCATGGAATCATGTGGCCAAAGTTAGGTTTTCACTCGCAACAAACATAAGTAAATACATTATTAATTGACGGATTTTATGTGATTTAACAAATTTAGAACATGTTTCAGACATTATTGATTACCTAGTGATAACACAAATAGAAAGAATTGTTACACCTAATTAACGCTTAATTATTGCTGTAGAGAATAAACACACAAATACACACATATGTGTATGTATATATATATACTTACAATATATATATACATACATCTTTAATAAAAAAAAAAGTTTTAATTAAAAGGAAACACTTACCTACATATATGCACCAAAACATACTTGTAGCTTTTCAATTGAAGTAATTATGAAATGAAAAGTATCAGTTATAAATGTAATTGAATTTATGAACAATATTTGAATGCCGTTTTGGGCCAGACAAGAACTATATATTCACATACATTACATATATATATATATACACATATATTGTTTATAACTTCCTTTCATTTTAATTGAAGATTTCAAGACGAAATTATGACCAAATACAATGTAATGTACTTTCAGTAGCACAGAAACATATATGTTCATATAACCACTGCATCAGAGAGAACTGGAGACGGAGATAAATCGATGTCACACAGTAAGAGAAAAGGAGAAGCGAACAACATACGTCATAACGTGTTTAGGCATCCCAAGGACAGCTATTGCATCACAATTTGTTATGACTTCGAATTTTTATTCGTGTAAACAATTTGTGGCGCCAAATCGTATCACATAAAAACATAGAATATTATATATATATATATATATATATATATATATATATATATACATATATATATATATATATATATATATATATGTACATATATATATTTATATACATATATATATATATATATATATATATATATATATATATATATACATATATATATACATATATATATACATATATATATATATATATATATATATATATATATAAATATATATATTATACATATATATATATATATATATATATATACACATACATACATATCATACATTTATATATATATATATATATATATATATATATATATATATATATATACACATATATATATATATATATACATATATATATATATATATATATATATATATATATATATATATATATATATATATATATATATATATATATATATATTGACATTTTGTCAAAAATATTCTTATTACAGATGATTTAAATTGAAATGATACATCATTAGACATTAATATATACATAGGAGAGCTCTGAGTCTATAAACAAATATAATAAGATTTCAAATGAAGACATTCTGCCAAGAATAGTCTTATTACAGATGATTTAAATTGAGCTGATACATCATAAGACATTAATATATACAAAGGAGGGGTCCCAGTCTTTAATAAATAAATACAATAGGTGTACTTTTTGATTTAAATAAGTATTTTGAGTTCAAACCTATGATGCATTTAAATTGATGACATTATATCAAAAATATTCTTATTACAGATGATTTAAATTGAACTGATATATAAATATATATATATATATATATATAAATATATATATATATATATATATATATATATATATATATATATATATCATTAGACATTAATATATACAAAAGAGAAGTCCAAGTATTTAATAAATAAATACAATAGGTGTACTTTAATATTTAAATAAGTATATATATTTGAAATGATGTCTTCTAATCATCTGATCTGTGAAGTAATAGTCTTCTTGTTTCGAATCGTTTTCAAAAGAATTTGTCTCTCTTTCTGTAATATATATATATATATATATATATATATATATATATATATATATATATATATATATATATATATATATATATATATATATATATATATATATATATATATATGTGTGTGTGTGTGTGTGTGTGTGTATTTAACAAGAGTATTGTTTACTTTTCAAATAAATATTCAAGAGGTGCGGAGGAGAATAACTATTAATAATTCATATAAATTATCAGAATGTTTTTTAATTACAACTTTATTTATAAATTCGATTATTGTTTATAAAGAATTAATTGTTTTCGATAAACAATTTAACTTAGGTATGCAACCAGTTCGAATGTTCTTTTTGAGCAAATTAATCAACGATATTTTTTATTCCATGTTGTACGTATCTCTATGTACAAATATATATATATATATATATACATACACACATACACAAACATTCATATGTTGGTAGGATGTGTGCGTATGTGCGTGCGTATGAGTTAATATTAATTAGAATGTTTATTATGGACATTTTCACTGTCGTTTTTCTAAACATTTGCACTTTTTCAAGTATATATGTATGTGAAGAGTCAACCATTTAGAATCGACCCTTTGCGCGTATATAAGAATAAGACTATTGTACCAAAATTAAGAGAACGTTAAATACATTTTCTTACTTCACTTAAGATACATTGGTGTGCAAAGTACATTCTTTTAGCTTGCCTAGCATCATAAATGCACTTTCAACTTATTATTTGTCATCGGTTTTGATTTGAAATAGAGCATGAACGATATACTACATTACAACACACATCCATGATTTACAATTGCAAGTAAAAAATATCGTCGATTTTGTAGTTCATTTTGATTTATACCAATAAAAACATTTAAAAGTGTTGTTATTTTATTGATTTATAAATTTCATAGCGCTTTGATACAAGGTATCGTTAATACATTTTTTATTTTAACATCTGTAATATAATTACCAATAATATGCATACATGTATACACATATATATATACATATATATATATATATATATATATATATATATATATATATATATATATATAATATTCTTATACATACTCGGTTTTTATAAAATATTTAATCATTGTTTTATTTTATCGTGTGACGATTAATTTATTTACAGGTGATCTGACAATAAAGTTACTAGTAATATATATATATATATATATATATATATATATATATATATATAGATAGATAGATAGATAGATAGATACATAGATAGAGACAGAGAGGGAAAGAAAAAAATAGACTACAATGTATTCATACGTACGTCTCAACTGACTGAGGACAAGTCGTTCTGTCTATATTTAATTTCAAATCGCACGTGCTTTTCAGCAAACTGAAATCGTAATAAATAGAACTCTACGAATTTTAAACGTTGTAATTGACTTATTCATTATTCCATAAATTCTGACATTCATTTAATCTCATATAACTGTACGTTTCCAAAATGATAAAACGAACTCCCAAATCAAAAATTTCAATTCAACTAAATGCTACACGTTTAAAAGTCGAACTAGTATTGGCTATGTTAACCATTTCACACAGGACACGCGCGCGCGGCGAGAAATGCCTCCCGATCGAATCGAAGATGCGAAACAATTGAGAATTCGTCCAAGTCGAAATATATCGGCCGGCAGTATACTTTTATGTCAGATCAAAATGTATTCGATCGAGTATAACGAAACGACTATGTACACAGTATTCAATTCCAATCAAGAATATTTCGAATTTCTTCGAGGATACGATTCGACACTAAACAAAACGGAAAAAATTCAAGTCTCGATTTTATGTTTGGTTTCTCTCGTTTATTACGAAGCATAATTATAAAAACCAAGCAACAATTGATAACAACAACTTTAACTACGCATTGTGGCGTCTAACAAGTAAATATTCTATCATACGTATGTGTGTGTGCGTGCGTGCGTGCGTGCATGTACACACACGCTATTATGTGCACGTATATATATATATATATATATATATATATATATATACACGCACACGCACGCACACACAAATATACATTTTTTTTTGTATTATTATCATTCAAGTATAATATTGTGATCCCATATATGAAAGTACAGCGAAACAATTTCAACTCTGACAATGAACATTTCGACACGTTCTCGGCCCGGGCGCCGTGTTCGACTCGCGTACACGACTCGCAATACTCTGTTTGCAGTGTGCCTCTGCCCCGGTACCGCGCACCCGTGCGCCAACCAGTCACATTCAAAGTTGATTTTGATCGCACACTACAATAGAAATTAGCATCTACTCCTCTTGACATCTACTCCTAAAACGACTTAAATATACGTGTTGTTCTTTTATTTATCATCTATTATATAAATTTCTCTAGGCATATGTATGTATGTATATAAAATACTGGACAGATTGCATGCGGATCGACACTTCACTCGACGTCGTGCGTCTGCCACGTCGGACGACGGCGCCAGGACGGGTTCCCGTGCGTTCCGCGCGACGACCGCCGCGGCTCTACTCGTCCTATCGCACACGTTCGGTCGACGGACCTCCCGACGACGAAACGATGAGAACGCATCGCGATCACGAATCGTCGCCGTGGGCCGCACGAGAGCCGGTCCGTGGACACGACGACGACGGCGGCGGGCGAACGCCGCCGGTGCATCGAATCATTTATAATTTTACTGGACGACGAGCACGAACGTCAAACACGAACGGACCTCGCAAACGCAAAACGAACCGGCGGCTCGACAACGTCCCCCACGTGCGAACAGAGTAACATGCCGGCGTCGTGTTTACATTGAAAACCGTTCGAGTTATCAACAGGCAGTATCGTGTGCATGAGCCGACGCGTATTCTAAGTGTTTTAATGTGTGTGTTTTTTTTTTCGTTCGCCCGACACTTTGAACAAGAATTTATTTTTTTATTTTTTTGAATAGAAATACTTATAAAAATATTTCTTCTTTCTCACATTTGTGTTACCTATTTACTTATAGGACATATTTTACATTTCATTACATTAATTATACATTCTATTTACAATTCTAAGCAAAAAGGCTATATAATAGATATCTAAAAAGAATAGTTTTCATTAATTTTATTTTATGTTGGAAATTGTCATTTATACGCAAATATATTTTTAATATGGTGACTTTTTATATGCCGTTTAGATTTATTTATACATATTTCTACAATATATATATATATATGTACATGTATACTTATATATATATACACACACACACATATATATATATATATATATATATATATATATATATATATACGTACATATACATACATACATATATACAATACATATAAGTTGATGGCGTTACGTAGTCATTTTCTTGTTAATATTGTATGTAAATATTATACATAATTTATTTGTTATCATTCTTCATTATACTTTTACAATTAGTATATTTTTTATTTATTATAGAACTTAATTATACTCATTCACTCACTCTCTCTCTCTCTCTTTCATTCACGCGCTCGTTAACTATAGTCTAAGAGCTAATTGCTTATTTTTATTTTTGGTACCATAATGCACCGTATGTGAATACCTTTTCATCGTGGATATGAAAATAGCTGTCAAAATAAGAATGCCTTAGTATAACAATATATCTAGATATTATTCGTAATAAAGCTGTGCATGTCTTTTAACAATACAATAATAACATTTTTTACAATGTTCGTACGATTCGGAGACCATTTTTCGGGTTACTTATCTGTAAACAAGATGCACACATACACATTTATATATATATACACATATATATATATATATATATATATATATATATATATATATACGCGCGCACACACACACACACACATGTACACATACATACATATAAATATATATATATATATATATATATATATATATATATATATATATATATATCAGAACTTAACATTTTTCTAAAATTGCACGTCGAAACAGTTCATATGTAATGTTCGGAAATAAAACTGTTCAGGATACGCGACTTTTATTACATATTTTGAACACAATTCAAAGCACGGCTTCTTCGTTAAATGATTTTCAGTCAAGTCGTAGGCGTTTTTTTCGTTCAGAAGTGAAAACAATATGTACTGAAATCGTGGAAAATCGCTGTCCGTTCGATGTGTTTGTTGCGAAATAATTATTTGAATCGCACGTTAGTCTGAATCTACAATGGTACGTGTGAAATGCAATACGAATTCGATTCGTACACATGTTGGCAACATTTCAAGCGTACACAAACTTTTTTTAAATAAGACAATGAATTATTGAAGGAAAAAGAACACAGTTTGAAATTGTCTTCAGATGAATCGGTTTCTTGTAAAAATGTAACTTTCTTTTCGCGATAAAATGCACGCTTTCGTTTATAAAATGTTTAAAAAACAATGATACGAAAGTCTACCATTTAGAGATACAATGTATAAAAATATGATGTATAAAAAAATGAATGACAAGCACTCTTTTTGAATTGTTTGTAGAAGTAGTTGTTTTAATTGTAATATTTCACAAAAGTAATATTACCCTACAAATGTATATATATATATATATACATATGTGTGTGTGTGTGTGTGCGCATGTGTGCGTGCGCGCGTAAATAAATGATGATGCTTACTTTTAAACGTTTCGATACGAGTGGACAGCCTGAAACAGTTTCTATCTCCGTACATTTTTTTCCCTTTCGTTCCTGGCAAGTTTACATCAAATGCCACATCTGTGTTAATAAATTTTCACAGGCCGATATGTCAGTGTTCTAGACGATGCTCGCGACAGTCGTAGAAAAATTGAATTTAATTTCAACACACGTATAAAAATATTCTTAATTACACATTTTAAACAATTGGTAACAATTCGCTTATATTTTTTTTTTTTGTTCGGATTATTCTATTCATCTGTGCGCGGTCACACGTACACACGTGCGCAAACATATTTGCGCACATACGCGTGCACGCGAGCCTCACCGTGTCCTGCGCGTACGCGTACAACGGCGCGTGCGTGCTACGTACGCGAACGTTTGAATCGTTCGTGCGTGTGCTCGGCATACTTTCGTGTGTATTTTTGAAATCGGAGACCGACTCGCGGACCGAACGACGTCCCGCGCACGTGCGAAAGACCATCGAACGAATCTGTTTCGAGACTCTTGAGAACAGTAGATTCGCCGGCGTCGATTCCTCGACAGAATCGAAACGCGTCTTCCGATCGCCATTCGCGTCACGGATTAAGTTCGAAAAAATATCGTAACGAATCGACGGACTGAATCGAGTACTGATCGCGACGCGGCGCGTCTGCATCGAAACGAGCGTCACTGCGTCTCAGAACATTGTTGTTCCTCGAAACGAACCGAAAAGAGGAAAACGCATCGGGATTTATCGGCGCGAGCTACCGCTCGTTACACGTATCTGTGCGAATAGCAATCAGCGACGAACGGCGAAATTAACAATTTAATACAACAAATTTTATAAAGTAGATACGACAGGCGGTAACGAAGGGAGCGTAACAAGCGGATCCTCGACATCGACGACACTGCGCTGCTCATCGCTATCAAATTCACGGCGGATATTCGCTCCGGTGTTCGAATTCGAACACACACACACACACACATCGACATCTCGATTCGATCGATTTCGCCGCTTACACGTACACATGTCGGCACACGACGGTCGTCTGATTTTTACAGTGTCGTTTACAACTAATCAAATATACGACACAACGACGGACTGCTCGAATTGAAGTTTGTTTTTTTTTAAAAAAAAAAAATAATAATATCAACCTTCAAGGAGATCCGTTCACGGATGCACGTATGCCGCCGTGTACATGTACGCAAACATACGTATACGCGCGCGTGTGTGTGTGTATGTGTGTGTATATATATATATGTATATGTATATGTATATATGTATATATATATATATATACGTACGTGTGTGCGTGCGTATACACAAACCACACACAGACGTGATACGTGCATACACGAGTACGTGTTGCGTAATCAATAACAAACGTCGCCAACATCACCTTCACATTGTCCTGATGATATGAATGTCGTTTTTACCTGTGTTCTTATAAACGGTAAAGTGTCAAACTAGATACTAGTTACAAACACGCGTCGCACTCAAGACTGTCACGATCACTGCGGCGGACATCTGACGACGGTCGTCGCGTAATCGGAGAACGTCTTGTCGATCGGTATGCGGTCGTCGTACAGCGTCGGTGCCTGGAGGATTATGCCGGCGGTGCCGACCAGTACCGCCAGCGTGAATATCCAGAGAAACAGCCGATCCAAGACCATCGCGACGTACTTCCAGTCCTCCTTTACCTAGAATCAAACGGACATACGTTGACGGCACCCGGAGACGATCGACGCATCGAGAAACGGAGTTCCCGTCGCACCTTCGTCGAGTCCTCCAGCATTTTCGTGTGTTCGGCGATGAATCGAACACAAAAACACGACTTGTGTATTTCGGGCGGACAACGGGTGTGCGAGAAGGCCGGATTTCGCAGCACGGGACTCTTCACTTCGTCGTCGAGGCCGCCGCACGACATGCTCAGCTCCTCGGATTCGGAATGGGGAACGGCGGTGACAGGGCCGTGTATCTGGCAACTGCCGCCGAACGGGCCGCCGTCGGCCAAACTGAAACGAAATTCGCGTCGTGTACCGCCGAACGGGAGAGACGCGCTTTCTTCATTCACTGGTCCCGTCAATGCACGCATCTCTGATATAATTCACGAGTGAAACTGCTGCGGGGAAGTGCGAGCGGAAGCCAGAACAACTCACCTGAAGTCGATTCGAGGCGACACGCCGTCACGACACGTCGAATACGTAATTACATGCGGCCCAGAGTGTTGTACAGAGCGACACACATAAATACGTAAGCCGATATCAATGTGGATTAGATATACGAGACCGTGCGATACATACGACGACGATAGGGTGCGCGTCGAGGAAAAAAGAAACCCTCGCGCGGATTAAAAATCAAGATGAGAGGAGCCGTTAACGACGGCGTGTCGTCGCGTTCCTGTTCGGCAGTGTGTGCGCGCGCGATCGTCATTTCAAGGCCAGCGCACATCGGGTACGGATCGAATCGTTGCGGATCGCGGTCAAAAACCCGCCTGTAGGCCGATTCCGACGCGCTGTGGTTCGGCCCGGTCGCAGTGTGCGACGGCACATATAAAACGTACGAAGGCGATCCGTCCTGACGTGCGCTAGCCTTTTATTAGATGGCGTCGCCGCTCGACGGCGCGCGCGAACGAAACGAAACAGTGAGACGGGCCGCCGTCCTCACTCTACCGCCCGACGACCCCCCGTCGGCGTCGCACGCCGAACAGCTGCGCGGTCGACATCCGGTTCACTTCGACTTCTGTCCGACTCGCGCCCCACTGCCGCGCCCCAAGACGTTTCACTTCGATAAATAAAGAATCGTGCACGCGTGCGCACGACACGCGCGCGTGCACGACGAGATCCGGGCCGGACGAGGCCGCCCTACGTGCGTCGGTCTCGTGCGGCGCGTGTCGAACGACGGCTCGTCGATTTCGTACGCGACAAAAAATGATCGTGCGGCGTCTGTCTACCTGCCGGGCGATAAGTCTTCCTTCGACGGCGTTCTACTCGAATATCGTTTCGGGCTGCACGTGTCGTCGTCGCTCTGCGCCGTCGGCTGATAAGGATAGAAACACGGATGGGGCACCTCTTTCCCGTTGCGCGTGGTCCCGTGCATCAACAGTCGTCCCGATCTGAAATGTCGACAGACGTCGTTCAGGATGAACGTCACGCCGAACGAAACGCGCAGACGGTCGCCGCACTCGCGCACGCAAAACGGAGAGGGCCACGCAAAACGGAGAGGGCCGCGCGAAACGGGCCGTCCGTTTTATTTAGTGCTCTCGTTCAGATATTTTTCGTGTCGGCTCTAACACCGTCCGCACACGTCCACACTTCGTCGATCGCACAGAAAAGTGCGATCGAATCGAACGCAGACGTTCTCGTCCGGCGTGTCCGGCCGGCCGGAATCGTTGTTCGATCGCCGAACGTGTGCGGCAGACGTGCGGAGCAGGAAATTATCGGGAAACGGACTAAGAGAGATCGTTACGTACCGACTCGTCTCGAACGAGTACTGCGGTCGCCGCATCACGAGCAGCCGCGGCAGGATGTGAATGAAGACCCTCTTCACCCACGGAGCCATCCTGTGCGTCTGCGGTGATCTGAAGTGTACGTTGAGGACCACGACCGTTACGCATATGCTGTACGACAATGCACAATTCAGGACGACATTATTTCGAATGCGTGCGTGCGTGCGTGCGTGTATTTTTTGTATCCACTCCAATAAATCACTCTTAACGATGAGTGTGTGTGACACATTAATAGAAAATGTATAAGTGTGCGCAGCGCTTTTAGAAATATTTACTTAAATGTGAACTCTTCCTTATTAACACACATATGCACAGATGCATTTGGATTATTGATAGAGATGTCGTTTTTATGCATATATATATATATATATATATATATATATATATATATATATATATATATATATGTGTGTGTGTGTGTGCATATGTGGATATGTATGTACATATATATATATATATATATATATATATATATATATACATACACACACATACACACACACGCTAGGTAACCAAGAAAGTTCTGTCGCTGTTATAACGTACAATAATTCCAAGAATTGTTTATCAGTAATATTAGCGTGTGTTTCAAATGAATCTCGAACTGTTCACTTTGATTTCAAAAATAATTCTAACCCTTCAAAATGTCTGTGAAAAATAGTGTAGTGCGTGGGTGTTTGCTTTACGAATTTGAGCTCGGGACTGACGCTACAGGAACTGCAAAAAAAATTTTTGTACCGCGTTGGAAGAAAATACAGTTACATCAGGAACGGGCCAGAGACGGTTTAAACATTTTTCTGCCGGGCATGAATCGATGAAAGACGAGACCAGATCGGGCAGACCATCGAATTTAAATGTCGACGAATCGGAGACAACGATCGAAACGAATCCCAGTCGAACGTGTCGACAGCTTGCGGGATGGTTCGAGGCAAGTGACGAAACAATACGGAAGC
Source organism: Acanthacorydalis orientalis (assembly GCA_034766995.1). Taxonomy (NCBI): domain Eukaryota; kingdom Metazoa; phylum Arthropoda; class Insecta; order Megaloptera; family Corydalidae; genus Acanthacorydalis; species Acanthacorydalis orientalis. The sequence goes on along the minus strand of CM068321.1, from coordinate 37,802,552 downwards.
ATTTGCGCAGAATAGGAAAAAGATGAAAATTAAGTGAACGGGTACCACGCGAATTGACTAGCGATAAAAAAATTACACGATCTGTACACCTCTTACTCCGCGAGTAAAATCAGAGAACTTTCTCGACCAAATTTCGACCACTGACGGAAAATCGATTATTTACTCCGACAACAAACGTGTTCACCACTCGCTTTCATCGGGCGATCCTGTCCCACAAAGTCCTAAATGAAAGTCGACACGGCGAAAAGCTCCTCCGCGTGTTCGGCGGACTTCAAAACGAATTATTCACCGTGAATATCTACGAGTGGGTCAAACCCTCACGGCAAACGTTTACAGTGAACGACTCCGACGAGTGCGCGACGCATTAAAACAAACACGGACAGCACTCGTAGATCGTAAAAAAAAGTATTATTATTTTCGCGAGATAATGCACGAGCGCACACGTTGCAGTAGAGACCGGAACGAAAACTATGAATTCAGGGCGGGAGATCCTCTCCCATTCCCCGTGTTCCCCGGACACATCTCGATCAGATTATCGCCACATTTTTATCTGTGGACAATCGTGTGCGTGGTAGACAGTTAAATAATCGAGAAGAGTTAAGAAAAACGGAGGCGTCTACATTTTTTGAAAATGAAAATAGTCAGTTTTACAAAAATCGAATTTATAAATTCTCGCTGCGAAGAAACGGCTGTTGAACGCGAACGTGGATGATACTTTGATGAATGAAGTTATTTTATGTAAAAATACAAGAGTGTTTTTTTTTCTCAATTCAAAAACGACAGATCTTTCTCGGTTACCCGATATATGAGAGTGTGTGCGCGCGCGCGCGCGCGTACAAATGTACACACGTGTCCCCCATCTGCACACATTCACGCGTGCACCACGCACATACGGATTCATTTAAAGTAATTGATATTTTTCACATCGGCAGATAAAATATGAGACGAGTGGACATGTAAACGAAAACAATAGTTTAATGTGTATGTACATGCAAATCACCTTATCGACACGAGTATCATGGCGAATATTAAATACTTTCCGAGCAACGGTACGACAAGCGATGTGGGTGGAATGATTTCCACGACCAGTAGAAAAAAAACGTGAAGACTGATGAGAATCGATATCGACAGCGTCACCTGAAATCAAAAGTTACAAACCGTCAATGAGAAAATATAAATAAATTCGTGCCGTGTATGTATGTATGTACACGGCGAACTGGGGGGAAAAAAACACACACATTTTTATAAGATTCGTTTCCGATGCTGCGGTCGCACACTCCGCATCGACGAACCGTATCGGAATACGAAAACATTCGCGAATACTCTCTGCTGAAATCTGTACGGTGTGGTTATTGTACAATAGAACAATACTATATGTGTGTATCTAAACGAGTGTGTGTACGAGGATTAACGTCTTTAATTTTAACTGTTGTCAGACTTTGTCGTCAGAGTTACTTTTCGAGACGGGCCAGTAGGCGGAGGGGAGGAGGGACACGCGTGTCCCTACAAGACGGATGTGCGCGCGACAGCGACGTATATAAAATAAAACGTGCTGCTTCTTAATTTGTTCTTCTCGATGTCAATGATAGGATAGTCTCGACGACGAGCAAATGTTCTCTCGGCACTACTGTTTCCGTGAATAAAAGAGCGACAGATTTAAAAATACGCGAAACACATTCAACTCACTTGCGCCTCATTCTATCATCGTGTGTTGTGTGTTCGATGGGGACGACCAGAGTAAAATTCATTTCTCACTCCTACTCTCACATACATTTATCTCTGCATTGTTTCTCTCTCTCTCCCTCTCTCTCTCTCTCATTCGGTATTATTATACAATACCGAAACGGATGTGTTCCGTGGCCGCAGAGGTGTGTCGATGTGATACGGGGTGAAAAAAGACCCGTTACGTAGTTTGTCGCGAGGGCGCGACGGCGCAGACCAGTATCCCGTTTCGTTTGCAGACAAACATGCCGACCACTAACAACCGACGAGATTTTCGTTTATCGAAAAACGATCACGACAAAGGAGAGAACGAAAGGAAACACAAAAATTCGTCGTCCGCTACATTAATTTCGTTCTCATCGCGCGCACGTGGCCTTAAACACTCGAACGCACGGTTGCGACTAATGTGTTTTCAGTTTCTGTTCCGATGCGTCTTAAATCTAGCATAAGAAGAGAGTAATTATTTCTTGGCTCGCAGAATCAACGTTCGAACATTGTGCATGTATAGACGTGTGTGTGTGTGTGTGTGTAGAGAGAGAGAGTGTGTGTGTGTGTATGTGTATACAAGTATAAACGAACAATTTTCTACACGATAATAATATAGAAACAACGTTCGTAACGTCGCAACAACTAGTCGAAGGTGTCTGTGCGTGTGATCGAGTGTCGCGTGTCGGCGAAGTGGTCGACAAAGCCGTGAAATATTGCACAAAAGAGGACGAAAGTCGTGCGACGTCAACTGTCGTCTTTCAATCTGTGCGAGTGTGGTCCTGTACGCGCGTCGACACACAATAAAACAGAATATACACGGTAGTCTCGCGCCCTCGACGCCAACGAATATATCCGCACGTGCGGAGCCGAGCCAGCGCACGACTGCGAGCATTTCGTACGTTATGTCATGTGTGCGCAGAGATGATACGCGGCAGAATGCAAGGTGAGGAACGACGACGAAGAGCAATTTCGTCTCTAACGGCGGCCGCGTGCATTAGATTCGATTACGACAGGCTTCTATGTTTTTCATTTTCCCCTTCTACGAATTACATTTGTACATACATACATATTTATATGTATATATATATATACATATATATATATACATATATACATATATACATATATATATATACATATATACATATATATATATATACATATATATATATATATATATATATATATATACATATATATATATACATATATATATATATATATATATATATACATATATATATATATATATATATATATATATATATATATATTACATAAACAGTGAATACAGACAACTTCCTATATGATTAATGGCAGCGTCCGATTTACGGACGTGCGAAACATTCAAACGTACTGATTAAACGGCACGAACGTCGACTTTTAAGATTTTCGAATGGCGGTGAAAACGGTAGGACGGAACCGGAGTCGACAGTGTTTTCTACATATTCTGCAGAGTGTGAAAGAGACGAGGCGTGGTCGAGTCACTTACGGGATGATACGCTCGCGTGCGCTACTGAATGAATGAACGAATGATATTGTTCGTTGTTACCTTTTCGCCACTGTCCGACGGCAAGTAGAACGTGAGCACCGTGAGAAATGAGATGCCCATGCACGGGATGATGATGTTGACGGTGTAGAATAACGTTTTCCTCCTCATTGTTATATTGAATGTGATGTCGAGATACGGTTCGTCGCAACACGTGTAGAACTTTTCATTTCTGTAAGCAAACAGGCCGCGTCTAAACACATCGTCGAAAGCAGTGGATCCAGTGTCGAAATGACATTTAATATTGTCGTCAGAGACACAAAGAGCGAAAGTGGGCGAGTCGCGAAGAACGGCGCCGCACACAGTCTTCGCACCGTGTCTCCGCCGGTCTCGTTCCTAACGTCGACGATATCCGTATATATGTACGTATGTATATATATATATATATATATATATATATATATATGTATGTATATATATATATATATATATATATATATATATATATATATATATATATGTATGTAATCGGCGCGAGGAATCTTGGACGTATTTTACAAGCGTCGCGCTACCCGTCACAGACTTTCGCACGTCTTGAAATCGAAGCGTTGCGGTTGGACATTTAATGTCGTCTCGCTCGAATACACACATACATTATTGGCTCACCTGACAGCGGGTACTTCGAGGATGTCCCATTCGACGGACATATAGAACTCAGAGAGGTCGACACCTACTTCAACAACATTACTACCGGCCTTTTCGTCCATGTGCCGAAGGTCGACCTGCGAATCATCGTACAAATTCATACATTGTATATATTAAAATTTATGCGCGTTTGCGCACAGCACACACACACACACACGCATCTTACATCTGTGTGCGTGCGCGCGTATGTATGTGTGCATATACGTACATATACATGGGCGCACGCACTGAAACGCACGCGCTTCTCGAACAAAACAATCTCAGGAATACATTCATTCGTACGACCCTCATTATAAAAAAAACAATTCTAAATGCATAGTCAATAATCAATTCGGTTTTCTTTTTCATTCGCAAGGCTGCGTTTCGATCTAATGCCTAAGCAATCTATATATATATATATATGTAGCCACGCACAGGACAACAAGAGGCACGCACACTCGCACGTCCATACAACACATACACGACACGCGCGCATGAAATGAAAATCAAAGAAATAAATCAGACGAACGAAAAAGAAAAGAAAAACAAAACAAACGATGTTTTATATTATCAAGAAGTGTTTCTAAGAACTTACACACACACACACATATCGCAAGTGCGCTATACATCATCAATCATACGATTCCGTGACATGATGTGTTAATGTCGAACAGATATATTCATTAGAACGATTGCAATGAACGATTTTCTCTGTACACAAACGTCGCACAGTCGCAGCATCGTCGCGGCAAATTATATACAACTATTTATTTGTTTATATACATACATATATATATATATATATATATATATATATAATGTAACATGACATGAGCATTGTTGATGTTAATTTACATTTATTTAGAGTAAAATGTTCGGCCGCTTGCATTTTGTATGTACAAATCTATTGACTTTGTTCTATCGCACACTTAAGTAAAAATGCATGCACATTCAACAGTCACGATCTGCGCATTTTCTGTGTTGTCTTTATTTTCTTTAATACAATTATGGTTTAATTTTCGTACTTTTCAATACTGAAATAATTGACAGCAATGAAAGTAAACTAGAAGTGAAGAGATACGAATTCTTTTTCGAAATAAATAAGTAACAAAGACCAAACAGGCGCTTCGTCTTTTCCGTTCGTATCATTGTGATCGGTCGAGGTGTCGACATCGAAACGAACTCGGCACACAAACAACTAGAAAGTGCTTCGCGCGAGGGACTGAACCCCCGACGGAATCGCTCTCGAATCGAGCTTCACAACTAAGCAGCACATCGGTCGGTCAAGAGATGAGGATGTGGAGCAGCCTGCATATCGGGGGAAGCGAAAACTTCCATTAATCCTGTCTAATTATTTAATTAATGGCCGGCCGAAACTAACAAGCAACGCAAAGAGCGAGCATCTAAATGACGAGGACGGGCCAAAGGAGGAAGGTTACGAATGATAAAGTTATTACGAATGGATAGGATCGCTTATCGCCGTATTCTTTTCATCTGCCGTGATTAACAGTTATCGCTATTTGTTTTCGTTCTATTCGAATCGATCGACAACGGACGAATGATGTGTCCGAATGAGGAGATTGTTAAATGACCGAACGCACGCACGCACAACTTGTGCACATTCTCATACACGTTCATAAGTACACGTCTTTTTTATTCGCACACATCAGTTAATCATATATATATATATATACGAGGTCAGACAATTAAGTAATGCGACCGATTTTTTTTCTCGGCCTGTGGTAACACTGCGAACCTGTAACTCCGCCACCGTAATAGCAGATCCCTACTCTCTCCATTGAGACCTTGACCACCCTCGTACGATCATTTCTTCGCCAGCTGTTTAGTGTTTTGTAACAACGCGCGAGTAGTGCATGTCACGAAAATGGAACAGAGAAATTTAGAGCAACGGTGCGCGATAAAATTTTGTGCAAAACTCGGCGAAACCGCGACAGAAACTTATGAAAAAGTGCTTAAAGTGTATGGTAGTGATGCCCTGAGTCGTAGTCAGGTGCTTCGGTGGCATGCCGATTTTAAAAAAGGCCGTGAGAGCGTCAAAGACGAGGCGCGGAGCGGAAGGCCAATTCAAGTGCGAACCGATGTTGATTTGCTTCTTCGACAGCAAAGGGGTGGTTCACAAAGAGTTCGTACCACCTGTACAAACCGTAAATCAAGTATTCTACCGCAATGTGCTCGAAAAATTACGAAAAAGGGTGCTCAGAGTGCGTCCAGAGATCGCGAAGACTTGGGTTCTGCATCACGACAATGCTCCCTGTCACAGTGCGTTCAGTGTCTCTCAGTTTTTGGCGTCTAAAGGCATCGCAACGTTACCACAACCGCCCTATTCACCGGACATGTCACCCTGCGACTTTTTCCTATTCCCCCATATGAAAAAATTCGTCAAAGGTCGACATTTTGACTCCGTTGAAGATATCCAAGAATCTGTGACGAGGGTACTCGGAGAGGTCCCACAAGAAGTGTTCCAGAATTGTTACGAAAACTGGAAAACTCGCTGGAATAAGTGTATAGATGCGGGAGGGGACTACTTTGAAGGGGATCGCAGCGATGTACCTTAATTTTTAAATATACTCGATTTTTGAATTTTGTCGCATTACTTAATTGTCTGACCTCGTATATATATATATATATATATATATATATATATATATATATATATATATATATATATATATATATATATATATACATATACACACACACATTTATTTCAGTATATTCATCGCAAGATTTAACTCTACCGGTTTCATTCCGAACGTTCAGTAGAAACTTAATCATGGGCACACTCTTGTACAGACGTGTTTATACATACATACATACACACATACAAACACGCATACATACGTATAGGTACGAAATGCGAATTATGTTTTTCGCGATTTTCCACCTTCTAAATTTAATAAATGTTGCGGTTTGATTAAAAATAAAACAAAAAAATGACAACTCAGTAAAACAACTTGTTCAACACTACTACTGTGTGATAAGAAACGAATTTCCGCATGACAAAATATGGTGCGTGGCCAGTATAGTAGGATGTGATTAGTAGTAGTAGTATTGTCGAATTAAAACATAGCAAGTACGTTTCTGCTGATGTACGAGTATTATTCATTGTTCCAGGTACTTGACGTCGACGATAAGAAAACAATATCGTTACTCGTTCATTCGAGTGTGGTTACACACATTCATACATATATATATATATATATATATATATATATATATATATATATATATACACATTCGTGTGTGTATATGATAATACTTTTTGAAAAAAACAACAACACATATTCGCATCTTCCAGGGAAAAAAAGCAAATCATTCAGACAATTTCGTCAAAACCATTCATGTTCGTTCCTCTCAACAACAACAGTGAAAAAAAGTTCGCGTTTGTGTATTTTCACGGTGAGTTTGTAATGAAGTGAATATATGATAGAAAATATATTACATACGCACTACCATAATAGTGATTAGAGTACATCGTCTACGAGGCGTCTTCACACAGATTGCACAGAAAATAAATGGACGAGTGCGACGGTCGCCGAACGTTCTCTGTCGACGTTTATTTTTTCCAATTGCAGGTCCCCGTCCACCGACCGTGCTCCGAACTAAACGATCTCACTGGCGCTGAACTCGTATTGTTTTCTTTTATATATATATATATATATATATATATATATATATATATATATATATATATATATATTGCGTGTTTCGGATCACTCCGCACAACAAGCGCACACCAACTGTCATTCGGAACTCGTCTACGGGCAAGCGTGACGCGTCTAGAGCACGTTACGTTTCGAAACGTCTAAACATCGAGCATGCAACACCGAAAACAATGTTCTAACAATAATACGGAAACACAACGATGAAGCGTGCCGAGACAAGAAGATGATCGCATCGTACGATACCGACTTAGATCGGCCTCACGTGTGGGCGAACGCGTGCGCGCAGCAAGATCGATCGTCCGTTTCAGTACAATGACGTGCGCGCGTCAAAGTGTGCGGATTTCCGAACAGAGAAAGCGGCGGGAAAAAAGAACCCGGACGGACAAACGAGAACGCGACACAACGTCACAAACCGAAATGACCGTAATAAGTCTCAGACGACAGCGTTGAAAGTCGCGAATCCGAAAACATACGAGCGCGACGAGCCGCGACGGACGCGCGCCGTCGGCCCTGACGAGATCCGCAGGCACGAGATCGCCAACGGTAACCGGAACGGCCGTCGTCGTCGTCGCGCGAGGCGCGCGTCCCCGCGGCCCTCGTTTCCGGTCGGATCGCGAACCGTCGACAGAGGCTCGCGCGTTCACCGTGAAACATGACTCGCATGCGCATGAAACACAAAGCGGCCGATGGTCGAGGCGAACGAAGTCGCGACGCGTGATCTCGACGATCGGGGATGCTGCCGAACGACACACTGCGGCACGACACATCGAAACACCGATCCACTCACTTACTTACTTATTTACGTTACTTACACATCCAACACCAAATCTAAACAGACAATGTAACCAACTAGCCTCCCTTTTTGCATGGAAAAGGTATAAAATTTGCGCAGTCAAAAATTCGTTTGCGCACGATTCTCGAGAACGGCCGTCAAAATGCAAAAACAAACGATCGTTCCCGTCTCATCAATTAATGTGTATGGTGCGTGGGCGATTGCATACGGTCGATTCTGTGCGATTTGTATGGAGTTCTGTTTGTTTTCTCGCGCCCTTCCGTCGACACTTAACACGGGCGTTGTCTCTGTCCCGTTGAAAACATCCGTACAGTGGCGTAATGTATATCGA
>CM068321.1:37726359-37788859 GCA_034766995.1 Acanthacorydalis orientalis | reverse complement strand
TCAATGGAGCACGAGGACTTATAGACGGCCGGCGGTTGCCACACAACGACGCCAGTGTTATACACCGTCGCTTTCGTCATCAGCGTCACCTCGTAGTTGCCGTCGGCGCTGCAACGAAATCCACGATCAGCGCTGAACCGAAGGCGTTTCGACGGACGACGGGCCGCGTGCTCCCGCGCGCGTGGAACGGGAAGACGCCCGGCGTCGCGCCGCGCCGCGTCGCACGCTTCCACGCGCACGTGTCCGGCGGCGTCTGACTTTCGCTGCGACTGGTGCGCACGAGCCGACGTTTCTGTTCGTCTGTGTAGGGGCGGGGGCGGTCGAGTGCGCGACGGTCGCGTTCACAGAAAGAAACCGAAATGGGGAATCCGACCGTCGCCGCCGAAGCATTTCCTATATGTACGTGCATTCGAAACTCGATCCGATCGGCCGCGCCACGAACTCACAGAGCGGCCGTGGGCCGGGCACATCCAACACATTCGCACAGAGAGACATTCGTCATTCGTCAGGGTGACAGAGGTCCGTTGTTCGAACGAAGTTGAAACACTGCGTCTCGCATAGAACATTAGCGTTATTTCATCGACACAGCCGACACGCAAGCCAGCACGCACACACACACATATATATATACATATATATATATATACATATATATATATATATATATATATATATATATATATATATATATATAGATATAGACACACGCACACGTACACATGCACGTACATTAATGCCTGACTCTGTACGTGTGAAGAGAGAATATTACGTTTTGGATTAAGCTCGTGCGCTCAGGAATGAAGCAGAGATTCGATGCCCGACTGTCGCGGTGGTCTCCGCTCGCCACTCAGTCCGTTGTGTCTCGTTGTTCCTGGACTGGCGGAATTCTTTTTTTTTTAAAAAAAATAAAATAAAATAAAACCTGACGGGCATATTGAGGGTCCTCGACTTATCATTGCGTCCTGTATAAAATTTCTCGTCAGCGTTACTTAATCGCCGGCGAAATCATCGCGCAGTGCACACAAATATTACGAAACTGAAACGACTGCTGTGCGCGTGCATTTCCGTCGGTTTCGAATACAATTCCGGTTCTTTTTTTCGCTGCTCTTAACGCTAAGCTGTCTTTATAAAAATGTTCTCTGAACGCTGCTCTGAAAAATACTGTTATCGTTTATTATTTGAACAGTTTTATATTCCAAAATCGATTTTATTTAAACTACTCGTCGGCTGTTTTCAAAAAGGCAGTTCTTTTCGCACGAATAAACCAAAAACCTTACATCGTTCGAATCGATCGAGGAACAACAAAAGTACCGGAGATTCCGAAACAACCTACTAATCAATCACATATAATTCTATCGAACCGGTTTGATGCCCTCTCATTGCTGCGCTTTTGAAATATGATACATCGTCTCTTGAACAGTTACGTACATGCAAGTGTCTACCTCGAAACGTATGTATTTACAGAAAGTGAACGACTTTCAAGTTAATTCGACGAGCCATTTCACAAAAGCGTACAGCGTGTACTGTCGGGAGAGAAGCGTCGAGTTCGCGGCTCGAGCGCAAAAAAAAGTAATTACACGCGAATATTTGCTTTTCTTCCAAAAAAAAAAAATAATACACATCCGACACTCGATGCGCGGAGAGACGCTAGTTAATAATAATAATAATAATACAGCGTACCATAAAAAATACTTCATTGCGAATGATGCGTGGGCGTGTGTAGAATGTGTGCATGTGGGATGTATGTTGGTATATAAAATAAATGCCGATAAAACAAAGTAGCACTGAAACATTCCGTTTATACTTTATATGGTGGCGAATTCAAAAACGAAAATCAATCGACATCATCGATGTGTCCTATTTAAAAATCCTTTCGGCGGTTCCCTCGTAAAAATCTAAAAATATACAACGAATGTTCGCTGAAGACGACCTTTAACGCAAGTCTTTCACTACTTACACGTACATACATACATAATATATATATATATATATATATATATATATATATATATATATATATATATATATACACATGTATATGTGTGTGTGTGTATGTATGTATGTGCATGTGCGAAAACTGTGTCAAAACAGACAAGTGTAGAAAACTGAAAAATTAACCCTGAGCTCGTTGACGCGACGATAGAACCTACGGTGTATTGTCGTTATAAGAGTACTTCTGTTCTCGCTGTCCAGTGAGATTCATAGTCGACAATATGAAAAACGAAAAACAAAACGAACGAACGAACGAACGAAAAGAAACGAGAAGAGAAAGAAAAAGAAAACGCTTCGTGAACGAAATGATGGCGCGTTTCGATGCAGGTGCTCATTCACGATTCGAGATCAATGCAAAATACAAAAACGCGACTCGCGGGACCGACGCTGTTGTTGTCGTCGCCGCCGCCGTCGTCGTCGTCGATTTCATTGTGCTCGTGCGTTGCGCGGACCCGCGGTTCGTATCGCGGGACTAGAACACTCCGCGCGCTCGACACGAAACACGAACTCGGATAAAGCGACGACCCACTCGAAAATCTACTAGAGAAGCACAAAGAGATACACACAACAAATACAACGTACTGGTCGCACGCACTTGCGACGCTAGGCTCTGATCGGGGGACGGTGGGAGTGCAATGAGAACCGAAAGTAGTGCCACACGTGTCAGACACACATTGGATGTGAAGTCGATGCCGATGTTCGAAATGCGACGTCGATCGTAACGGACGGACACGAGGACGACGCCAGAGACGAGATCGTTTCGCGTCTGGCGACGGCGCTCGATCGCCGGTCGTACGTTGCAGGCGGAGAGCGCGGCCGACGGCGGTGGCGACCGCGAGATGCGACGGCGATGAAGGTCGAACGGAAGGCAGATGTGGGCGGTGACGTGGTGAATGTGAGGGCGGTGGGGTGGGGCGTCGGGAAGGTGTGATTGATGACGGCGATCACTCGCGCGACAACACCGACTAAGTACGTTCGCGGTGCGCATGCGTGCTCTTACCTTGAATCCGTCGTACGTCCAACTACCGAATTTCAGTACGCAGGTCTGTTCGTCGAACGGAAAATACTCAACGTCAATCTCGCACGACGATTTGTAAATGGCCGGGGGCTTCCACTCGACCAGTCCCTGATGGTAGATGGTTGCCTTCGTGGCTAGGGTGACTTCGAAGTTACCGTCCGCGCTGCAAGCGAATCAACCACACACCAGCAACGGCGACGCAAAACACGTGCGTGTGCTTATCAATGTGTGAACATGTCGTCTGTTGTTTATCTGTCTATTTACCGCGCTCTGTCTGTTCGTTACACATTATATGCACCGGGCGGGTCTGTTTGTGCCGAGCGCTTTGCGCGCCGGTCGTCGGGAACGTCTGTCGCTCGTGCGACACGCGACACGTCGCCGGTCGCCACGCACGATGCCGTCGCGCGCGCACGCGAGCACAGTTAATAAACGGAACGTTCCGGCGGTCCGTCACTACGCGCGTGCCTCCACGAGATCGGAGAACGCGGCCGGCACGCGTACGTCGCGAACACGGACGACAACAGCCTGCCTTTTTTTGTTCTGAATCGAACGTCGGTCGACTGTCGAGATCCGGGAGAAGACTGTGCGGACGATTGCGCGCGACGCACCGACCACGTCGGCGTGGCAACACACTCGAACGCGCGGTCACCGTATATGTGTTTGAACATTTGCGAAGCGGACATGTGAGTTTATGTATAGAGGATGGGCGCGGTTTGCGCGAGCTCCAGACGTGCGGTCGGTCGGTCGGTCGGTGTACCCGTGGGTGTTCTTCTAGGAGTGTTTCTTAAATTTCGTTTTTATTTTTTATTTATTTTTATTTTTTTTTTGGACAGAGTCGGATCTTCGGGAGGGCTCCGGTCAAAACATAACAGCTGACACGGTCATATAAATACGTATGTGTACACACGTACGTGCATGCAAGACAACGAAAATAAATCCAACAAAATCACGACAGATTTCCGATTTTCTGATACATGGAGAAACGCACTGTATAACATACGCAGCTGGAAGTTTTTTTTTTTTTTAAAATAGTACGAGTCGACGCGGATGACGGTATTTTTTATAGTTTAGGCACGCGTATCCACACACACACACACACATATATATATATATATATATATATATATATATATATATATATATATGCACGTGTATTTTTAGTAATCGCCATCGTTCGCAAACATACAACCGCACAATTTTTTCGAGAAGAGAATTGTTTTCCAAAACAATGGCATTTGCGAGCGACTCGATTTCATATATATATATATATATATATATATATATATATATATATATATATATATATATATATATATATATATATATGTATCGTCGATATTGTTGCACTATGCACCGCTGCACATACCGCTTCTGTCTTCACATCGAACCGTGCAACAATACGACAGTATCAGTCGGCTTCATTCAAATTTACCGCCGTCGAAAAGACAGCATTAATCGATTAATAATGAACGAAAATTGAACGATCAGGAATATTCGTCCCTGCACATGTGTGTGTGTATATATATATATATATATATATATATATACACACACACACACACGTGTATGAACGACATGCTTGGATTAAATATTAATGACGCTGCTACGGAATCGAAAGAGTTCAGAGAGTCTGTTCCGAATGTTCAGATGTACGGAACACGTTAAGGGGGCAATTTGCACAACTTGTGTTTCGTCCTTGTACGGAATCATGTGCCGCACGATTTGGTTCCGAAGCACAGCGGATTAGGATGTTATTCGATGCAATAAATAAGATCCGTGGGAATTGAAACCGTTCATCATAATCGGGCGAAGGGACGCCGAACGTCGTATATTTGGCGAGTTTGTCTCTACACTGATTCGCCGCCGACTCGAACGTCAGCGGCGAAATAGAATCTGATTTCACGTGGAAACTATCTAAACGTCCGACGCGATTTCCCGAATGGCGTGCTACGGAATCAAACGTGAAGTTTAAAAAGTTCAGTCCGGTTTCGCTCTGCTCACCGGGAATCCTAACCTTTATAACATTTCTCTGGTGCTTTCGTCTGGGAGTTTTTTTTTCTTCGTTTGAAATCCGTCAAAAGTAACTAACGTTCAGACCGAATTATACTGATACTTATTAGCGATACAATTTTCAATTAAAATCGATTACATGTTTCTGAATATGTCGTACAATCAATGACAATTATTTAAATAAAACACAATTATACACCAGGTACTGTATACACACCCGAACGCATGTATAGATACGTATATACTCGTGTATGTGTACACACACACACGCGCGTTCGGCACTATGTACATTAAATTTATTATCGTTTTATTTTCGTAAAATGTACATTACGATGTCGGAATAATGTGCGATTGTGAGATTTAATATTTAAACTAAATTTAGAAAATATCAGACATTTGCCGTCGTCCTCGTCATCATCATCATCATCATTATTATTAATATTATCGTTAGAGAGTCGTCACGATCGTTACCGTTATCGCCGCTCGCTGTTGTCTGCTGTCCTTGTCGTCGACGTTTCCGAACCGGATTATACTGTATTAGCGACCGAGCGTCGAGTGCGCGGCGACACGACCGACACTGTGCGCGACGTCGTCGGAGCGCTCGAGGCGACGAACGCGACGGCGACAATTCGACGCGCAGCAGACACGAACGGCGTGAAACGAAACGTACGTGTGTCGCATCGAGTCGTCGCCCCGCACTTCGTCACCGTGCGTCGGACGATGGACCGAAGACGGAGACGGGGGGCGGGCGGGCGGTCGTGTCCGTCGGCCCGACGCGACCGTGCAACGTTCGGAATCACGACGACCGCATGAATAATGTACTCGTTAAATGCTCTCGCTAATGGATTAGCCGTGTACCGGAGTCCGTGATGTGCGAGAGACTCGAGCCGCCCCCGGGGATGTTACGTGTCGTATCGATTCGACGTTAAAATATTCACAAGTGACAATTATCTATGCAAATTTCAACGGAGCCGAGCCGGAAGGTTGTGCCGGCGTCGCCGATACATCATGACGACAAACGACGACGACGACGACGACGTCGTCGCAGTTGTTAATCGGAGACGTGCTGCGCTCGCGGCGATTCGCAGTCGCGCGCGGTTCTCGAGACGCCGGACAGACACGACTCAGCCTACGCGCAACTGTCCTCATGCGGCCGCCGGCACTACGCACACGAGACCGACTCCGCTCGTCCGCTAATCGCGGTCGAATGTTCTCGGCCGGCGCCGCCGTCGCGGCAGCGGCGAAACGCGCCGCGATAATCGTTGGCGGGCGCACGGGACGCGGGCGCTCCGACCCCGCCGGTGCTCGGCTGAAACGCCCGCACGCTTTGCGTGACGTCGCACGCGTGTGCGACGTGTGTCATATCCACTCTTTTTAATTGTGCGCTCATCGGACCGGTTTTATGGCGCGGAAAATTATTCGGTCGTTGCGGGAAAATTAAAAATCGATTTACGGTCCCGTTGCGTCACGCTGTTAATCGGTTCAGTTTTTTTTATCTTTGTTGCAGTCTGTTTTTTTTTTCCAATTCGTCCGATTCGACATGCAAGTTCAACACTCTACGACCGTTTTTCATTCGATGAATGATGTCCCAATCTGTTTTGTGCACACACACACACACAATACAAACGTACATGAGTATGTGTTCCGGACTCGTGCGAATGTATGTAAATAATGAATGACTATACGGCGGCCATCGATCGGGACACGTGTCTGTATCCGGAGAAGAACACAGTTCGACATGTGAAGCGGGCGCTTCATTATGCAGCTCGAGGATGGAAAGCATTCTTCGCATCGGTTTTCCGCCAAGTCGGACCGCATCGTCGCTCGATGTGTGTGTGTTAAGAGCGTTTCTAAGAATCGACGATCGATCACACCGCTCACTGGAAATGATCGTGGGCGTGACAGAATGTCGGACGTAATCGTCGTCGACGCGTCGACTATGAAAAACGAATTTCTATCGCGTTTTTTTCTCTTTCCTCTGCGATCCGCCCGTCCGCGCTGTCGTCCGCGGGTCTCCGCCCGCTCTATCTCGACGACAACGAACACACTGTGACCGTTACAAGGAGGACGCCGCTCGACGCGGCGTTAATGCGTTTTTAAAGACAGACGCGCGCGCGTTCGACGAGAACGTTCGAATCGAGAGAACGTATCGGGCGTAACAGCAGATTCGCGAACCGGACGAACGATGTGCGAACGCGTACAAGAAAATACAAACGGACACGACGCTCTGCTGCGTTTCGAAACGATAGTTTTTTTTTTTTTTTTTTAATTATCGTTCCACTCGCAACCGACGTTCGTAGGTGAGGGGAAGGACCTCTGTACTGCCGAGCCACTGTTTTCACACGTCGTCGAATCTTTGTTTGAAACACGTACGTTTGTTTCCCGCGTGCACTCGCCACATGACAGAGATCGAGGCGACATCGATGCAACATTGTGGACGAACAAGAGATCGTGCTAAGGATAGATTATCAGTGAACGCGCACCGTTAGGGATGAGCGCGAAAGGAACGGACAGCCGAAAGGGTCATTAAAAATGCAAGTGTCGTTAAGACACTTCATTTGTCGCGCGGACGAGTGTTCTTGAAAATTTGATGAACTACAAGCACGAGTGCGCTCTGCCACCTTAAGAGATCTTGAACAATTTTACGTCGAAGCAGCGGACGAAAGGTTCGACAGAGCTGAAAGTTCCTTCCGAAGCGTATTTTATTTTTATAAGCGGCGAGATATTTTTATCGGGTCACAGTGTGCGCCGAGTAAGCGTTTTCACTGTGCCAGTCATTGAAATTGATACGATTTTATTATATGTATGTGTGCGTGTGTGTATATATATATATATACATATACATACACGTACACAACACGTTGAATCGCTTTTTACTTCAACATTTAATTTACAAAATTGGTCGTGCATTTTGTTTCCGGTGCGACGCGGATGCAGATTTTACTTTCATTGCAACAGAAATAAAGTACATTGCGGCCAACGTGCCGAGATTCGAAAATGTAAATGAAACAGATGCAAAGATGAACTTTCAACAAACAACTCTGTGTGTAGCACGTCAGGCGAATTAGTTTTACAGAGAATAATCATTTAATGGACGTACACGCTGCCAGTCGAAAGCAACTCGATAGATTTTTGCGTACGGATATGCACACGTTCCACTGACCAGCACAACGAAAGACGCGCGTATGAGAAAACGAATGCGCGCTAATCGAGTCCGTTCATCGGGTCGTCCGTGCACACCGAACGACGCGCGACGCCGACCAGCCTGGGACGCCTAGTGCCGATCCGAGTGAAAAGTGTTGCGTGGCATTACGACCGTCTGTGTGTGTTTTTTTTAGTTTTTTATTTTTTATTTTGTTTTTACCATCCAGAACATCCCGACCGATACGTTCGGTGGCGGTTTTAAAGTTGTCGCGAACTTCTCGGCGCAGCGTTCGTCCCACCGCAAAAGGGGAACCGTGCGCGCGCCACGTTCGACCCGCACGAACTTTTTAAATGTTGCATCGTCTCCCGTTACACTACTCTAGCGGAGTTTTGAAAGCTTTATCGGTTTTCCGCCGTCCCGGACACCGGAATCGATGCGAGCGAAACGTGTGTGTGTGTGCGTTGAAGAAAACGTCCTCTTATCGCAGCTCGAGTTTCAAGTTGTCGTGACGCGCCGCGGATAGAGCTGTCCGACCGATATCGTTTACTATCGCCGGGACGATCGTAAAAAATGAAGAAAGTTTTCGCCGTTCCCCGTCGCCTTTTAATATTGTTTTCGGTGGCCGACCGAGCGGAAACGTTGCGCCGGCGCCGCCGCCTCCCTTTTTTTCAATTTAGATCCGAAACTACTTTTAAAAACTATGCACACGCGGCCACCATCCGCTCGGAATCGCGCTCGCGAAGAGAAATAAAAAACGACTTTGTCTGTGATTTGTTTTGAATAACAGGTCATAGAGATCAATAGATATTTTTTACACTGTCGCGTGTGGAAAGGGAACGCGACGTATCACCAGCCCGAACGTGCATTGAACGCACATGAACGACGCACCGCTAAGCGTGAGCTCTAGCCACCTGCTCGATCTACACGATCGGCGGTGCGCTATCGGCTCGCCGGGTCGTTTTCACTGCCGCTCGATTCGAATAAACTAGACACGGTCGAAGAACATATGCGATTCGTACGATCTCGTACACAACGACAATGATCGACCGTCGGGAGCATGTCTTTAATTGTGAGGCGTTCGAGCGGTCGACGTCGTTGAGAATCGATCGACGCGTCTCGCACAGTATCGACGAAACTCGAACAGAATACCATTGTGTCACTGTTGTTATTTGACGAATACGTTGCACGAGTACACCGCATTATTTACATCTCTAAACGCGCTCGATAAAAAAAAAAAAAAAACGGTAATCGGTACACAGCAGCAGCACAGACACACATAGAAAGAGAGACAGAGAATCGAACCGGCGGTTCACGTTGCAGAAGCTCGCAACGTAGCCGACCGCGAATAGCGCTGCTTCGGTAATTTTGACGAGTACAGTGCACTGGTCTCGTGTTCGTACACTAGTCTTACAAATATTGATTATTGTAACAAGGCTACAACACGTCGTCGTGTTTGAATCAGTATATCGTTGCGGGACTCGAATTGTTTTTTTCTTCTTTTGTGCATGACGAATTCAACACACACACACACACAAACGATTGTGTGTGTGAATATATATATATATATATATATATATATATGTGTGTGTGTGTGTGCGTGCGTGCGTGCGTGCCTGCGCGCGCGTTCAATCACACACTCGGACGGAACGTCGCGCGAACATCATTACACGACGGAACGAGCCGACGTTCCGCCGCGGCACACGCCACGTGTGGAAGGTTAATTTCAGGTCTACCGTTCGAACGTCGACGCGGTTTCCAATAGGCCGCGTCCGCTGCTCTCATTGCCGTGCGCCGTGAAATCATGTGCACGTCGCCGAGCAATAACCGACGTCGAACGGCGGCGGCGGACGGTGGCCGAGCGCCCGGCAACATTGGAATGAAACACCGGCATCGAGTTATCACACTTTGTAAACTTTCACGTTCTGCTAATTTAGTGAGTTGCGAGCGGAAAGAAAAATGTGCGCCACGGAAGTTTGTGTTCTTTATTGACGTCGTTCGCCGCCGACATGTCGTGCGCGCGCGCGCGTTTCTATCTGCGCGTTTTCTTTTCTTTTTCTTCTCTTCGACTCCGTCGTGGTTTTTCCCTTGCATGCGTTATGCGTTCTTTCGAAACGTAATGATACGTGGCCGTTGCTACTTCTCTTCGTAAAGTGAAATTATTCGCTCGACATCAGCATGTTCGTGTAGTTGAGTAAATTTAACGATTGCTGTACAGAAACGTACACACACGCGCACACATTTATATTTTGTTATCGTTCGACAGCGGACTGCCTGTACTGAATTGCAATTAACAATGTTAAATTGTATTTTCGCGTCGAGTAAGAAACGGTCGTCCTATGCGTGCGTGTGCGCGCGTGTGTATTTTCACATAAAACTTATCTTCCGTTAACGTTATTGTATCGTTACATTCGCGCCGACGAACGACATCGAATTCATTTTAAGAACAGTCGCTTCTCTAATACTGAGCTACATTTATAAAAAATTCAGCACAAACATTTCATACGAAACCATAGGGACATAAATAATATATGATGTATGAACACTCACATTTCAAATAAAATGAATACAGGGAAAATTCTGAAAAAACATTCACACGCACACGTGCACTTCAGTGCACAGAGTTATACATACGCAGGTGTGTGTGTGTGTGTGTGTGCGCGCGCGCGCGCGCGAGATTGTATTTATGTACGTGAAAAGACTGTTATGTCAATGTCATATTTTGACAGGCCCACTCCATCAAAAAATAGTTGTTTTTCTCTCGCGAATTTCTGTTTCTCTTTCACACAATGTCAAACATTTGAATGTAACAGCCAAGGTGTCACAGGCTCGTGTTCACTTGTCATAACAGAAGATCGAATGTGAAATATTTACAAACGAGCGTTCGACGCGAAACTACTTTCCGAAAGCACGATTGGCCGTCGCGCCAGTTGGATTCAAGAAACTCCTCCGCCGCGACACTAGCAGCACTCGAACGTTTTCAATTAATAAAATGGACGTTCGCCTGGTTCAGCGAATGAATATATATATATATATATATATATATGTATATATATATATATATATATATATATATATATATAACGGAAATCAGTGTTTCATTCGTATCTTTCGGTCGAATTTCGATCCGGTCGATAAGTATCGAACGCCACGCCGTAATGCAATCTCGAGGCAGACGAACGTCACGCAATAAAAGACGAACGACTGAAACGCGTGCCGACTCTATTTACGGCTCGTTCCGTTGCCGCGGCAAGAGGTGCAGTCAGTGTATCTGTGCACAGATAATTCTAATCTGCCGACGAGCGAACTGAAACGGAAGCAACACGTGACAACGTCACGGCGTCTCTGCACCGTTTGTCGAACGAGTGGCTTCACTGTTGCCACCGCACACACTGACCCACATTCAAATCGAATCCGCAACAGAGATCTGTCGGGGCGTCTAATCGCGACGATCGCGAACGTTACTGGATCCTCGACGAACCGCGTTCCGTTCATCCGCGCGCGCGCGCACACAGCGCGAGTGTCACTCTTAAATAAATCCGACGACAGTGTTAATAGAAGTGCCGGGCGAAGGCTTTCCTTCGAACGTTCGTCGTACGGATATCACACGTGGAGGGGGAGTAAAAATCTAATCGGTCGACGTGTTCGACAAACCGTCTGTGTTATCGCGGATCATCTCCGTGTTCGACGTCGCCGTGGACGAAACCGAAAAGAAATCAGATACGTGTACGAGTTCGCGAACGTTCGTTCGGACGCACAATACGTTTGTCTGAGGAGCGTCATCGATTCGACGTTGTTTCCACGTCGCGCGGTGGACGGTCGGTATGAGCGTCGACGTGCCGAAGCTCGTCGCGGTCGCCGCGGCTCTCCGGCGTTCGCGCGATGGCCAGCGGCAGACGCTTCGCCTCGACTTCCGGCGTCGCGCTGTACACCGGTGCGCTTCCGACCGGCTGACAGAGCGCGTCTGAACATAAAATCGATCGTCCGTGTTGGGAACACGCCACAGTGCTGACGAAGAAGAGTCACGCTGCGAACCGCAACGAACTGCGTCGAGCTGCCATTCGAGCCCCCCGCCCCCCCCCCCCCCGTCTGGCGATCAGAACCCATGCACTCGTATCGACATTTTCGGGTAGCTCTGCATCCGATCGTCGGGTGCGCGATGAACACGTCGTTTTCTGTACATTCGTAGTGCATGTTTATCGCCTGTATTCAAATTCTCATCGACGTGCAGATGAAGTCCCGACCACTTCCGACATGCGTCGTCGAGTATCATTCGTTGAGTGCCTCGTGGCGCGTTCCGGTCCCGTCCATTTCACGTGACATTAACCATACACGCGAAAGAAACATTTTCGAAAAATGTGCACGTCACAAGATTAATGTAGAATTGTAAGAAACTTTTCATCGCAAGTGAAAAATTGTGCGCCGTCATGATGATCAGAGGATTTGTACGAAATTAATGTGAAACAGACATCGCACGTACGTACAAAATATGCAGTTTGATCGCTTAATTACCTCGTCCTGTATTTTATTCAGATCCTTTTTTTTTGTTGAAATATACATATATATATATATATATATATACACATTGTGAAACAATTACTGTAGAAACAAACGGAAAGAACCCACGCCCGGCGAATAACGCAATAGTGGACGACAATGACTACTGTAGTAAACATCAATCGCTATGAAATTAATATTTATTGGAATATCTATTCATGCAAAATTTCAGTTCACTTACTGACGCGTCGAAAATGACATAAATGTGGCAAGGCGTTAGTTCGTTCCGCGGCATAATTCGTCGCGAATTACAAAATCTAAACGAACGTTATCGGAAAATAGCCAGATAAATATCTTTGTTTTATCGGCGAACATTCATTCGAATCTCTTTGTGAACGTGCACAATGAAGTCTGTTGTCCTCGTCGTAAAGAATGAATCCGAAACCATTGGAGGCTGACAGAAATAACAGAAACACGTGAAGCAGTGTTCTTTCTTTTTCATTTTTGAAGTGCGTGTGTGTGTGTGTGTATGTATATATATACACATACACACACGTCTTCAATAGTCGTTATATTTAAAAGCTGTCCCCGAGTGAAATATTTCGAACATAGAACGAGACAGAACTATCTATTCATGTGTACATGTATACCTGTATTATATATATATATATATATATATATATATATATATTGTGTGTGTGTGTGTGTATGCAATCTCCACAACAATTGAAATCAGATTGGAAACGTTTCAAAAGAAATAAAAACGCTGATATCAATTCACACAAATCGGAATATATAAATATATGTGTGTGTGCGCGCGCGTGACTGAACCGTGACGTTGTAAACCTGATTTTTTTTATATTTACGGTCACATGAAAAGGAGTTACGGAACATCAGCAGCAGTGTGTCGATACGATATAGCAATTCACACAGATCTGTTATGTATTCAACTTTATTACACTCTTGTCCGTCGACGGCTCGCCGTTAAATGTCATAGTGCCAGTAATAAAACACCGAATTGGTGTCTTGTGATAAAATCGAATCTATCGGACACATTTCGAATTATTATTCTATATACAAATCTATTCTCATCGTTTATAATATATATATATATATATGTATATATATATATATATATATATATATATATATATATGTATATATAAATTATATTATTCATTTTTTTTCAAACTGTGAAAGGCATACAGTCGTCGAGTCGTACGTTAATTATTCCATGAATCGCACGTGTCGCGCGCGAACCAATCGGGTATCCGTACACCTCTCGACAGACAACTGTACAATCGTTTTTCACTCAGATTCAAGCTTCACACATTCACCACTTACTTGCCGTTTTGTAGACATATCGTTTTCCTTTCTCGCGAGCACACGGCCACTATGTGCCGATCGTTCGAGCGTGAAGAAACGCGTGCGGTTCAATGTTTCGAGCGCGTGCCGACGATCGTGCTCGGTCTGACAACACCACCGCACGATTCACAATTCACTTCGTACGAAATGATCGACGGAACTACAAAACACGCCCTTACAAAACACCCCGCACCATTTTCATGTGTCGGCGATTTTCCTCGTCCGCCTCGTGATTCGGCCGCGCGCACACAACACACCTGCGATCGCCCGGCACGTGGATCGTGCAGCACGAACTTCTCAATACACTGTCGTTCGTCTCGGCTGACATTACTGACATGCTCGCACATATACCGAGCGGTTTAGAAGAAGACAGAGTCAACTGTACAGCAGTTCACATCGATCGTGCACCGACAACGACTGATAAACGTAATTCGATCGATGCAAAGTTAGAGGAACATGCTCACAATCGGTTATATAAAGAATGTGAGCACGGTCGCCGCCCGTCCGCAACTAAAGTAACAACAATTCTGATTTGATAAGACACAGATACGTACCGTACGAAAATGTTCACAAGTATGCACACGCACTAACACGATCTAATAACGACGACGATGACGATGATGATAAAATAAGGATTCAACTACAAGTGTGCGTATTTTCTCTTTGCACAAAGATTGATAATCGAAACGGTTTCTAGTACACTACGTGGAGGAACGACATCTTAATTTTCACACCTGACAGTTTGATATCCGCTTAGCGGACACGCACAGTAGAATATTTTAATGAAAGAATAATACAATCGGACGAGCACGTTCTTTTATTAAAAAACGAAACTGGGCGGATCATGGGCAAAAGATTTATTATATGTAAACGGGGTACTTTCGGGTTTATTTTTTTAAATTCTCACGTTTGTCCTATATATATATATATACACACACCGTATCTCTTCTTCTGTTCTTTTGTTCAGAATTTAAGATATTACCAAACACATCCACGAAAACACAACATTAGCATACCGGTGTGTGAATGTTTGAAGTATGAAACCAAATTAATATGGTCGCTAACGAAACTGCCGTGTGTGCGTGTGTAGGAGAGAGAGACTCCGACAGCAGCACGAGATACTGACGGTGACGACACGCTCTCGCGTAACGTCAGTCGATCTAAAAGAAATCATTCTTCGACAAAGAGATAACGGCTCCGATTCGAGAGGAACGTAGATGAGGGACGTGCGCGGAATCTAATCGGCGGAGGTACAATTGAGAAGCACACATAGCGGCGTTCCGTTCGAGAGCGCCGCGCGACGATGATAATTGCGATGCGCGTAGATCAAACGCAAACAAGAACGCATACGACACCGCGAGGCCGCGCGCACGCACGCACGCACGCACGCCTTTAATTTAATGTCGGCTAATGACGAAACCGTGACGGCCGGATCCTTTGACGCGAGATTTAATTAAAGTCGGCAAGAAAGTATATGTTTTTAAGGCGAGCGCATAGTCGACGGGCGCGCAACCCGAGACCGAAACGATTATGGCGACGTCGTTGCTGTTGTGTTCTAAAGCGCGCCGGTAGTAACGCGACTCTGTAATTAGAACCGCACGTCAAACGCCGAGGACGTTCTCGTATGCACACGCTTGAATACATACACACACACACACACACATATTGTACATGTATGATTCAGTGCGGCGCTTTCGACCGGAACGATGTGACGTCGTTGTTGTGTAAGGGTAATCTTTCAAATTGACTGCAGGATCGAATCGTTCGATATTTCCTCTTTTCGATTTGCGAGACGCGAATTTCGAAATACGAGTATATCTCTCTATAGAGAGACGTCTCAGCGATATGTTCGGCGGTGTCGATCATGTCAGTTCGAACGACGTATAGCAGTGACACGATTCTTGACCAGCGGGACAGCTGCCCGCTCTCTAGTACGCCTGATCGAATCGATATCGAAAAGCGCCAGTGACACTGAAACATTTGTCATACACGTTTGTGCATGTGCGTGATGTGAAGAAGCGGCGGCGTAACGCGTCGAGCGAGAAATATGATAAAATCACACGTAGGTCGGTCGTCGACTGTGCTCTCTTACGGTTTATTGGCCGAAGCACCGGAGCGTTGAAAATTAATGGCGCCGTTGAGAATATCGATCGGCTCCGCTCCTCCACGACAGAACCCTTCGAAACGCATAAAAATAGTCCGCCTGTGTCGTTCCGTCTGCGCCGCATCCATTATTCAATGGATTGACGAATGCACGAATTCGAGAGCCCGGTTTAATCGTGACGTTCATCGCCGTATATACCGTGCACACTGTGCACCCTCGTCTGTCGTTCATTTTTCAACGACAGAACAGGACACGTCACACACACACACACACTGTTAATCACGGTGTAGATCCGTCTCAATTAAAATATGTCGCACGTTTTGGAAACAGAAAGTGCGGGAAGAAAATCGCCGACCGAGCAGTCGGCCAATGAGAAAAGTAAAAACGTCAGACTACCGTACGGCGACGTGTCGTCGTCGAAAATCTCGCAATTCGAACGTGCGGGATCGAATAAGTACAACCGTTCGCGCGAAAACGGACACGGGAAGACGAACGGACACACAAGCAGTAGCATTCTGTTCGATATTTGTCCGTTTTTATCGTGTCGCTCCTCATCTTCGATACGTGTTTATCGAACCCTTTTAAAACTTTAAATTCTTTCTCTCCGATGTGTTCAAAATGCACGGACGTGTGTGTGTGTGTGTGTGCGTGTGTGCGCGCGCGCGGGCAACGGGAGAGAATCGTACGTAAATCAGATTTATGCGGGTTTTTTAAACCGTACGTGCATCCCTATGTATCACTTTATATATTTGATACGATCAACGTAAACACACTGTAGAACTTTCAATCTTTACTTTTTCAGTTCGGTTCGGATTTAGGGCCCGGTTATATATCGTCCTCAAAATATAAATATATATGTGTTTATATATATATATATATATATATATATATATATATATATATATATATATACATATATATATATAACTATCAGTAAAGAAATTAACAATTGAAAAAGTAATCATCCTTCAGCGTAAATGTGAATGTGTGTGTGTGTTTTTACACAGTATATATATATATATATATATATATATATATATATATATATATATATATATATATATATATGTGTGTGGAAATTTTAAATCATTGACCAGTAGCCGGACATTCTTCTCATCACTAAAGAGAATAATATATTAAGGTGAAAGAGTGTAAGTGGTCTTGACTATGTTCGCAATCATTAATTTTTCATGCGGTGCGTGTTACTTCATATACACATATATGTTGCACATAGACACGCGCGCACGCACGCACACTTATTAGATGAACGTGCACGAACATTGTGTACCGAGCATGTAAAAAAAACGAGTACGTACACAGCCAGAGAGACACCGCCTCTTTTCCGCTCCACCCCATCCGTATACGAAACTCTTCGTTCATATATGAATAAATAGCGGTACGATGTGACATTACGCAGCACCGCTAACTGACATTCGGTTAAAATCTGAACGGAACACGCGTCCGTATGAATATGAATCTCGGTTCATATGCACACATATAATATATATCTTTTGTCATTTTGTAAATATTTCACGACTGTCGCAAGTTTATAACACGTGTATGCGTGCGTACGTTGTTCACAGAGAGACAAACACACACAAATGCGCGTACTTTGTATACGCGTATGTACATGTATATATATATATATATATATATATATATATATATATATATATATATATATATATATACATATACGTGTATATGTACACCTACATATTCATATGTATGTGCAGGGAAACACATAAACACATACATTAGACGTTGTCTGTGTGTTTTATCGCTACGCGGCGGTTTCATTTTTACGATCTGCTAGATTGTTATTAGCTCATATTTCCGTTTTAACTTTATTGTGTATTATGTTTAATATATTATTACTGCAGGACACGTGTTTTATTCGTGTTCCGCTTAATTAAATTACATGAACTGGTTATCTTGTATCCAAGTCAATGTGTATGTGTACCTCCCTCCTTTATACACTCATTCATATATACAGCTGCCTAATAATGCGCGTGTGCGTGTATGTGTGTGTATGTGGGTGTAGGCGGGTGTATTTATAAATATATATATATATATATATATATATATATATATATATATATATGTGTGTGTGTGTGTGTGTGTGTGTGTGTACATTCGGCTTATTTTTAATTGAAACTAATACATATTCGAGTCAATCATTGTTGAGAGATTAATTAATCGCTTTGCGATACCTTTCTATTTGGAACGAATAAAGCCCATCAACTCAATTTAGAAACAGTGATCACCTATGATCACATATTCTATATGTATACGTACATATATGTATATATATATATATATATATATATATATATATAAAGAAACAGAGAGAGCAAACCCGCGTATAAGACGTTACTTTTGTAGCACGGATTCGTTTTAACACTGTCGAAGAATTGCGACAAAATCTCGTACAGTACCGTTTCATACAATCGAGGAGAACGAAATGGGAAAAAGATCACAATTGATTCGTTTACATATCGTATATGTTTTAATTTTTGTATAGATTTTTCATCTGTGAGATTATGCACTCGGACATCCAAAGTTGTCGGATTCATTTTATTCGAATTGTGGGACAACTACTTCTTATCAATGGAACAATTTTAAATGACAAAAATACCTCGATGTGGCACTGAGGTATAGATACGTAGGCGCTATTGAACATTTTCTAATTGCTATTGATGTATTAAATCAAAGTGAAGTACATGAGTAAACATGTTATTTTTTTTTAATGTAAAACGCAATACGGTGCTACAGGAAGGTGATGTAGCACACGCATTTCGTATGAACTTCGAATCTCCTATAATACGGTGATATCGTCCAACCAGTGAAGAGTGCTATAAGAGGTTTTTGCTACGTGTGTGTGTGTGTGTGTGTGTGCGTGTGTATGTATGTATGAAAATATATATATATACACGTACACATACATGTATAACAAAAAGTGAATTATGTAAATTTACAGAACGAAAGAGATTTCAGTTGTGAATTGTGTTATAAGTTAAAATCAATATCGTAATCGCCATGGCGACCTTTCGACTCTGAAACAGAACTTAATCTTACGCCAGTGTCTCGCCTGACTAATAAGCAGCAGCACTCTAAAGTGCGCGCTTCATGTTTCCGACGCCCTGCACTGTGTATAAATCACTAAACATTTAACACAATTTCGGATGTTTCGTTTCATCGATGGAAACGAACAGTTTTAATGGGCAATACACAGCACATACATTGCGAGTATTTTATACGTTTCATAAACATTTACATTATTTATTATACCGCGAGATTAAGATACGGCGAGATAACACAAATCGGCTTGAACGCCGTGCACCGTTCTCTCTGTCTTTTATTGCGGTTCAAATAACACGACTGATTCTCATCGCTCGACGAACTCGTTATTACGCGATCAGCTATTACTGCTGAAGTAAAAAAATCTCTCTCTCTCTCTCTATATATATATATGAATGTGCGTACGAGTAGCGAGTCGCGAATCGCAACTTTTCTTGATTAATTTTCGTGTGGAAATGAGGAAAGCGGTTATGAACCGTTTTTAAAATATGAACTTTCATCAAAAACAAATCCGTGAGATTAAACGTAAAGTAACAGGGACGCCCCCTCCCCCGTACCGATCGAATCGATTTTAAAACGAAACTCGCCTGAAATATACGAAAACACATCGCATAACAATAATATGCACACATGTTCGTTTAATGGACGACAGAGAAAGAGAATTAACGCACAACACGTGTACGATGTTCCTTAATATCGACACGACGATATGTCACGATGAAAATAAGAATCAAACAGACGGCATTACGCTCGTTTCAAGATCATGTTCAGTTCAAGTAACTTCAGAACGTGGCGAATGTCGCCCGTTCGAAGCTCTAATGCGCACGTTCTTTCTGCTGATTTTATGTGCGCGCACACGCGCGCTCGCGCTCGCACGATCGGTCCAAAGGACCAAAGATAACTTCATGACGGGAGCAGCAATAAGTCACGTTGGACTTTTATTGCGACGATACGCTTGTCGTAAAACGGAATTGTCGTCGATTCGTCGTCTTCTTTGAAACAAAAACGGATAAAATTTAAATCGCTGTTCTTCTTCGATACAAAACTGATTCTCTACGGGGAACCGTTTTCCGTACGTGTAGCGGACGAACGGTTTAATAGTTTCACTTCGTGAAAGAGAATCGTTAACGACAGATCAATTTATAAACGGTTTTAATTTTATTTCTCAGCACGTATTTATTACATGCGTGCGTGCGTGCGTGCACGTGTAGACGATGTAGCGATAGAGCAATAAAAATGTCCTTTGAATAAAGGAACATACAGTGACAATGAAAGATGACGGTCTGTTAAAAGTACAGATCGACGGTGCTGGCGGGGCAGATGACTCGGAAAAGAAAAAAATGAAAACAATCTTTCGGCCGTGGTTTGTCGCCGATGGCGAATGCTGACGTCACATAAGAATGATGCGAGTGCCGAACGTAAGGTAAAAAGCGACGTTGATAAAAGTAGCCGAATGAAGCGCAGACGAATCAGCCAGCGAATACGATATTGAAACGAATCGGTTCAATAAGAATAATTAATGAACGCGTCTGTACGCGTTCCTATAATTACTTCACGATGTCCATAAGTGGAAACAAGCAAATGCGAGTGTGTGTGTGTGTATATATATATATATATATATATATGTACGTATGCATGTATGATGTGTGCGTGTGAGAGAGAGAAAGAGACAATTCCCGCGTAATCATCTCGTTCCGTGCGAGATGGCACTTGCAGCAGTTTAATTAATTAGCGTTTCAGTTCATTCCTGTTTTCGTAACGAATCGAACGAAGCGACTCGCACTGAACGCGAAGAGCACTGCCGAAGTGCTGGATTCGCCGTAGAACTAATTACGATATTTAAGATCCGTCGTAACTGAAAAATAAATCAAAGAATATCGCGTCGGAACAAGGGGCGAGACGTCGCCGTCCTCGTCGTCGTCGGACGAGCGTTTTAACTAATTAAAATTTTCTAATTAATTCGATAAATTGTGTTCGCGCGGCCGGCCGCGTAACGAACGGCGACGGCAGAGCGCGCGCGTGCGCGCCCGAGCACAAGACCGCTCGCACGCATAACGACGACACGCACACGCACGCACACGTACAAGCTCTAGTCGATCAAAAACAGATTCTTCGAATTCGCGCGCAGAGCCGCCGACAGAGCCCACGACGCGGCGCCCATCGGCACGTCTGTCGCGCAAAGCTCTCAAGATAACGGAGCGATTTGTAATCGCGGCGAGATTCATGTACGAGGATCGTCGCCGTTCTCACGCCGAGTCGGGCGCGCCGCTACCCCCCCCCCCCTCCATCCTCCATCACACGCCGCGACGCCTAAAAAACACGCACACGCGCCACGCTCGTTCCGATCAATGCTAATATCGAATTTCTTTCATTCATGTGAAACGTGTCGCTTTCTCCTCGGACCGAACATTACAATCGTCGCGAGCGAATGAAAAACGACGCGCGCGCACACACACACATACATGTGTGAGTGAGTATAAATTATATTAAATCTGATCGAACATGTCGGAAGCAAAAGTATCGAAGAAAATCGTTCCTTTAAAAAGCAATGTCTTACCGGCAGGCGAACTTGCTGATAGAGAAACGTACATCCGTCACAACGATAGCCACGATATACTTTCGAAAGGCAAAAAAATAACAATGCTAATAGACATATTAATTGAAAAAGCATGTTCGTCGCACGCTGCACTCGATAAATAAATTCAAATATTAATTGAAAAATCACATACGTACATCATATGCACGCACACACACACGTTTAATAAATACGCATTCTCGTATGAGGTAAAAAAACAACACACACAGACGCAAACACGAGTGCGAAAACAAGCCTCCACCCTCGCGAAACTCACAAACATAACGTGCGTGTTCGATGCTGCAAGTGTGTGTGTGATTAATTGAATGCCGTTCGTCGGGGCGCGCCGCCGACTTGAGCGCCGTTAAGCAAACATTTTCATTTCGATCGATTTCGATTGAAGCGACGCGTAGTGTTTTCAACGCCACCGAACGACTACTCCGCGGTCATCCGATTATGTGTTACTCACGCCGCGTTCGTCGCCATTTCTTTGTCTCTCCGTTCGTCTTCCACGTTCGTCGTTCGCCAGGGCCCACAGATCGACGGATAAAATTACACACTGTCGGCGAATAACGAATGGGGATGTGGCTCGGACGGCGATAGATCATTACTGTGCGCCGATCGCTGCGGCGATGCGCTCGCGAAGAACAAACAAAACCGTTTCTTTCTGATCTATGAACTACGACGTTCGCGTCGAATGAATTCTATTGAATGAACGGAAAAGAAACGATCGTGCGATCGTCCCTGTCAGAATTCGAGCGAGAAAACGGATTATCAAAGGTACACGAACACACGTCGACTGTGGAGAATTCCGAAACGCAATAAAAACGAGGCGATCCTACTCTTTCATTCTCCATTTTTTTAAAAAAAAAAAAACTTCGAATACATTTCGTTCGCCGGATTTATTTTCTAAATCGAACGACGAACATCAACGTCTCGACGGGCACTTTCGTTGCCTCAGAAACATCATGAGATATAAAAATACACGCGCGCGCGCGCGCACACACGGCGTACATGTGAGAATATCAACAGAATCAGAGAAGAAAACGTATTAAGTTTTCTCGTTAAAAACTTTCCATTTAGTTCGTCGACAGTTAAGCTACAAACTCGATAAGGAATATAGAAAAAGACAACGGATAGAGAATCTCACTGATTCGACAAAGATATGCGCGTAACAACAACGAAAATAACAGAGCGCGTGTCCGTGTGTCTGTCCGTCGTCGTCGGCGGCGGCGGCGGCTCTCGATTAAGCTCTGCGAACGTGTGTGCGCGCGCGCGTACGAACGGGACGCGTCGCGAGAGACGACCGGAACGATGATCGCGCTATTAATTTCAATTAGAAGACATAATGCACGGAAATTTAATATCCGCCGATGCCGGATCGCAATTCCGCGCGCCGAAATCGTATCCGTCTCGTGCGATCGATCAACGTCGCACGGGACTGTTGTGCGCGGGGGCGGCCGGGTCGCGGGCCGCGTCGCCGTTTCATGCGAGAGATCCGCGCTCGCGTGAACGAAGTGTCCGGCGATGGAGGCGCGCGTTCGCCGCCCCGGCTCGAAATAGAACGTCGAGAACGGTGTACGGCGCGTCGTTCGACGCCTCTCGTCGCGACGAAATTACGAATTCCGATCCGACGCCGAGACCGGACCGTCCGTCACGCTAATCTACCCCCCCCCCGTTCACGTGCCCCGCTCGCACAAATGCGAGTGTTCCTCGATATGGCGCCCGTTACCCACTGGTAACGCTACCGCAGCTCGCGCGGGACCTGCCCTGTTCACAAACTTCCAGCTCGTATTAATTAATTACACAAAATAATAATCAATGAACGGAAAAAACCATAAACTCTGAACAAACCATGCGATCTAAATGAAAAACACGATTTCATAACTGAAGGAAGAGAACGTTCGCACGTCTCGCGGGTCCGTGATAAAAATGCACAGGAGGGATGTATGTGGTGACGGTGAAGGCGGTGGTGGTGGCGGTGGTGGTCGTGACGGCGACGGTGGTGGTTATGGCGGTTCGATAGAACGCGTGATAAAAAAAGAACGTCGACCGAACGAAATGTCCGTGCGAGTATAAAAAATTAACAAGGAGCGGTGGAGCTCTGCGTCGTGGACGGTCGGACCGGACAGGGACGGACGGACGGGCGGGCGGGTGGATGTCGGTGTGTGTGTGTGTGTGTCTGTGTAGACCGGTCGCATAATAAATTGTGGAGCGGGGGGACAGTGATTCCGAGTCGAGAAGAAGAATCGCGTAGACGCGTATGTGCGCGTCCACACGAACGTACGTGTACACGCATGTGCGAGCGCGCGCGCGTGCGTGCGTACGCGCGTGCGAGAGCGGAGTCACGCGCGCATACACGCGTACGCGCATCGTACAGATATAGAGAGTGTAAGCTGTTTCCTGCAATGTAATAATTAGTGGGTAAACACGCTACTGGGCGAATGAAATGAACTACAACGAAAACACTAGAGTGCTGTTGCGGGTCGAACGGTATAAGTGGTGAGTGGTTCTGAAGGATACCGTTGTGTAACTTACTTGTTATAGAGCACGATGTCCGGCCGCCATATGTGGTCCGAGGGCACGTGCAGCATCTGAACGCCGCCGTACTCTTTCGGCTCCCAGCGGAGTTTGTAGTCGTACCACGACTGAAACGAGAACAGAGAGAGAGCAGTGATTACGAGGCGTGGTGGTGGTGCGCTTCCGGCCGTTTCGCGGCGGCGACGGCGACGGCGGCCGATCGAACGCGGACGCGCGGAACGACGGACGACGATCGTGTTATTCGATTCGGGACACGTTCGCGGCACGCGAAGATTGCGAGAATCGACGGACGGACGACGCGAACGAGTCGGCATCGAGCGAGAACCGACGAACGCTCGAGCCGGCCGCATCGGCGTCGCTTCGAGAGAATACAAGTCGTCCATATTGTGGATCCATTCGATTTTGTTTTTAATATTTTCAGAGCGGAATGAAACGCAACACGTTACTCTAGTCAATATTAAGTCTTGTAAAGAGAACGTTCGAAAAAAAAATCATATACTTACTTGCTCGACCCACAAGTTCGTAGTCATGATCTGATTCTTCAGGTTCTGAAACACGAAAAACAGAAACATTAGCGCTTACATTTACTTATTTATGTACGTGTGTACGTCTGTGTGTACGCATAAAGACGATTCGAGTGTGTGCGTGCGCGTGGCTGACATTCTCAACGACTGAAACAATGGGACGCGGAGTGTATTGTCCGTACGACACGAAGACATAACTCGACCGCGATCGAAATGAACAGAGATATCCGAGGCGGTGCATCGCGGTCTCTGGCCAGTCGAGCGTCGCCGTCGCACGTTCGGACGCGTCGATTAAATAAAACAGTTCGCGCGCTGCGGTCACGCATCTCCGAGGAGCGTGCAAGACCGGGTCGGCGGCGCTCGACGCGCTACGCTCTAATCGATCGTCGACACGATGACGGACATCGATCGAATCGCGAATCGTTTTACGAAACGTACAAACGCAGCGATCGCTGCGAGCGACGCGCCCGTCGGATTCCCATCGCTCGCGCGCGTTCAAAACATCTACAACAGTAATCATCGGTGATATGTCTTTTCGGTGTTATCGGTTCTCTGCTCTCTGTGCGCGAACGTGTCCGTTGCACGCGCAGCGATCGACTTCCATGTTAGTGTGAAAACGAAACAAAAAAAAAAAAAAAAAAACGCAAAACGCACTCGGCCGAACAAGAGTGCTGATCGACGACGACACCGCGCAAAACGTATCGTACGTGGAGACAACGCCGTGCATTGACGCCGCTCCGCGGTGCGGTCTGTTTATACGCACGATGAACAGCGAACGGGAACTCGAACACATCCACAGGGCAGAGCAGAGCGCGGCATCGCCCGGTGTATGTGTGTGCGTGCGTGCGCGCGTTGTGTAGGTGCCATGCGTCGGGCAGGTCGGGGACACCGAGATAACGCATGAATCAATTCAATAATGCGGTCGGCGTTCGTCTCACCCGCACCCGCCCGCCTCGCGCGCACCGTTCCGGTCTCGGGTGCTCGTCACGGTCGCGCGCGCTGCCGCCCGTGCCGTGTCCGCTGTCCGGCACGCGAGCGGCGGCCCGCTTTTACAGCGCGACGACAACAGTGTTTCGATGAAACAGAAAACACGAGTCGCGAACGTTCGAAACCGTCGCGGTCTGCACGCGATGCGAATCGGTCAAAGATGATCGGTCGTCGTGTTACGAGCACGACGAGAGTGGAAAGCGCTCGTGAAGTAACGTCGCGCGGCCGTCGGTCTTTTGACGAGCGCCGCTCCGTCCTGCGCGTCGGAAACGATCACGGAACGGAATTCGTGCGGATATCGGACGTCGTGGGACGGGCCGTCGTTTGCAAAGTTGCAACGGTTCACGTCACGCCGCGCGACCTGTTCCAGTGGTGTGTCGTCGTGTGTCTAAAATTTGATCCGGCCCGCCGCCGCTCCGTCGTCAGCGCAAGACAGTTAAAACGACGGAGCTATTCTCGAAAACGCATCGAATGTTGAATCCTGACTCGACAGCTCTACACTGACGACGATGATCGAAGAGTTAATTAGTTTTCTGAAAACGGCCCCGTCGCCGCGACAAGAATTTGGACAAGGTCTGAAAATATCTATCTATCTGTGTATATATATATATATATATATATATATATATATATATATATGTTCCGCGCACAACGTCGCCACCGTTACTCTCCTAAACGGCTGCTATTGTCTTTTCTCCGGCAGTCGCGTCGCGATTCGTATTCGAATTGTGATTTAACTGTCTGCGACGTCTGCCCTCTCGACAGCAATGGTCTTTTCGATGACGCCACGCCGACGCTCTGCTCGATCTTATATAATTCACATTGCGACGGTCGTGTCGTAACAACAATTGTATTTATAGATTCGTGACTTCTCTCGTGCGTTCTATAACCGACGAAACGACTGAACGTATAATAAACGTTCACGACTCTCGTTCCCTATCCATTCCTTTCATCTCCTCTCCTTTGTCGCTGAATAGACGCCAATAATCGAAACGCGTTCGAATATACGAAGCGCCGGAGCGACAGTGCGCAATGTCTCGCGGCCACGATTCACGTAATTTAATTCCGCGCTTTTGATTTCTTACAATTCGACACGATACTAAACACGTGCAATTTTATACGTTCGCGTGCGTGTATATGCGCGGACGGATCTGTATGGAAACTAATCAGGCGCAAGCCTCGGCGCTCCGCTCTGTACGAGGCGCCACAATGGACTCAAATCGAAAAAAAATGCGCCGTACAAACGAACAGAGCATGCCGAGCGTTCACGATCTTCTCCTCCTCGAATCATGCCACGGACGTCTGAGAGAGTGCTCGTGCACCGCTTTTCGGACGACTCGGTCGCTGTAAAAATTCACTGGAAGCGCTGCGGCGCGGTCGATCACGAAGAGGCGGACACGCCCGCGCCGCCCGTGACCCTTTCTCGACCCCCGGACCCTCGATCGGCGTTCGAAACGAACGGCCGACGTGTCCTCGTGCGCGACGGACGTCTTATGACGTCTCTCTTATGGCGATCTCGCGACGAACGCGATAAGCGCACGACGGAACCGACCACCTCCCCGCACTCGAGATTCGCACGTGCACGCAACTCGCAAAGAATCCAGCCTTTGGTAAGACACCGTACGAACTAGGATGACTTCCGTGCGCACGCAAATTTTCAATTACAGACTTCAGCCTGTCGCACGGGGTGTGTCGATACTTTTTCAGCGCACGAACAAGTAAACCGTCCGCTTCCGGACGCACGCACACTTCTTTACACGCGCGTTCGTGCGCCGTGCAGTTCGTCCGAACGTGCAGCGTGTAGCGGAAGCTTCGCCGTAGTTGCATTGCGTCGCGAATGCACCGGTCACTGCGGCGCTGCACGCCAATCGGCCGACCGAATGTGGGCGGCACGCGGGCGAGTTCCCGCGGCGCAGCGATGCACACGGCGCCGGGGCTCGTGCAATAATCACGCGATGGCGCGGCGGCCACTACGGAAACGTGCCCGGTGAATGATCGTTCACAGCGTTAAATATACGTCTGACTTCCGCTCGCTCGAAACCGTCGTTACGATCCGCCGCGCTTAACGTTCCCCACACACGCTCTTTACGTTTCGCCTTCTCATAACGATTTTCGTTTCGTACCTACACACACGCGACCGCACACGACGTGCATTTGTCGACAACATATCCCCACTCACTCATCCGTCTCCGCTCATCTCTCGTCTCTCTGATAAATATAAAAGTAACAATCATACATGATCCTGTTGTGCTGCTTTCCGTCATCGATTGTTTGTTTTGCAACGTGCTTCACGTGCGTGCGGAACGAATCGTCAGTTCGAACGTTCACAACACGCACGCCGTCCTCTGTTACGTTCAGGTTAATACATTCGACCCGAGAGACACGCGGTGCGCGTCGCGTCCTGTGAAAGTGAACGACGACGAAACTGCAAGAAGTACGAACGACGCACGTCATCGTTCAAACAGACCAATATGCGTCCAACTGTGAGTGACCGTCGATCCGAGAATCCATGAACAATTGTCTGCCGAGCGGGGAGAACTTGGCCGAGGTGGTGATTCGGATAATTTAAAAATCATTACATTTACCGAATGACATTGATGTTGTTGGAACAGCTGACCTCAAGTTCACGAGCGCCGAAACTGGCGATTACCGTTTATGCTTCCTTCGCAAATTAAATTACATTCAGCAATATTCAAAGTGCTGATGCAGAGTCAGCCTTAAATGAAATTCTTCTCTTGTACGTTTGATCGCGTGTATTGTTTATTACATCTATTCGATATATACGTGTCTATATATATATATATATATATATATATATATATATATATATATATATATATATATATATATATATATACACATATACATATACACATACACATACACACATACACACTAGAAGTGAACGTACTGCTTGTATAGCGTCCAATAACATTTATTAATAGCGAATAATTAACGATGAAAACACATAAATGCGTGTGATAGGGTAGGAGAGCGCATGTTCAAGACACAAAATTGTCCCGGACTATATTGTTTTCGTTCTTTCGAATTTCCCTTCATTCGTGCGTGTACTTTATTTCTGTATTCGACCGGCGTGCACGAACACTACGCGCGTTGTACGGCGATGCCACGTAGTTGAGCGGAAAGAAAAGAACACCGGTGTGTTCAGTGTACAATTTTTAATGCGACCCCGTTACTAGGTTTCGTGTACACTCGTTAAAGCGTTAAGTTCACTTGCATGTACGAGATTAGCGACACGTCAGATTCTCCCTTCGTTCCATGCATTTTCATCCCGTTTACTCACACACTCACACATATATGTATATATATATATACACACGTCTGTGTGCGCGTGAAAAGTATTCTTACGACCCGCGATAACAGATAGCACATTATAATAAAGTCTTCCGCGCGTCTCGCAAATGCTTTCGACGATGAATAATGACAGAAAAATTACAGTGGATAATTTTTCGTTGTCGCACAAGTTCGCACGTCGTCGACAACGAGCGCCCATTCATTCTGCCGACAACAGAGATATTCGTCAGAAAGCATCGCTTCAATACAACAGCAGAAACTTTGAGATGATGGCTTTAAGTTAAAACTTAATATCATTACTTGACTTTTGAAGTGCTACGTAACGATCGTCTTCTCGCGACTCGCGGCACCGTTACACACGTCCACTCGCGCGTACGTGAAAACATCCACACACATTCAGACATATATACAAATATACATATATATATATATATATATATATATATATATATATATATATATATGTATATGTGTGTGTGAATGTGTGTGGATGTTTTCACGTTCATCTCTCTCTCTCTCTCGCGCGCGCGCAGGAAATAATTATTTCAAACTATTCAAAACACTCGGGCTTTGCATTGTTCGAAAGAGTCGCTTGTTAAATTATGAAACGTACCTTTTCATCTGTGCGAGACTTGAGAAACATTATTTTAATCGCGATCGCATTACTTTCATGCAGAAACGTTCTCGCGCATACTTTGTCCGTCTCGTCTCGCCGATTCACTCCGCTCGCTTCGGTCGAATCAAACTGGAGCGCTGCAGTGTTCGGATCGATAGTGCGATCGGGGCACGGTCGATGATCGGCGCACACTAATTCATCGAGCATCCGTTTCGATTCGCATGCGATTGCACATTCGGGCGTGCAGATTTTTTGTCAATCGAAACGATCCATCGCACGCTGTTGCGTCGGCCCAGCGTATCGTGCATGTCGAAAAGTTGCGCCGTCGAGACGTACGAGCCCCGTGGCGCGCGGAACGAACAGCACCACTATCGAATTGATATATACACGGCGGCCGTATCGGCCGAAGAAACAGAAATGTACTGCGAAATGTGCAACGGACACTGCCGTTCAGAAACGAGCGTTCGAGAGCTCGCGATCAGCGGAGACCGTGCCTCTTAAATTGGAAATATCAAAGTGTTAAGTCACGTGCGCGTGAGAGTCACTGCTCGGCTTGCAAATAATCAAGTTGCCGGCGAACAAAGGGCGGCTCGGGCTTCGCAGTCGCTGTCGTACACAATCCACAAAAGAAAATCCCGTTCCACGTTCGTCGGCTCGCTCGAGCGCCCGTTCGCCTGTCCCGCCTCCCGCTCTCGGCGTCGATGTTCTAGTTCCGTCAAAGAGGAAGACGAAGAAGAAAAACCCGTGAGGCGGCGAGAAAGAAAAAAAAATCGGCGAAATCGACGAGTGCAGCGGCATTGATACAGCGATGCAATGCGGTGTAAAAAAGATAATTCAGAGTTGTATTCAAGACCGTAGTATCCATCCGGCTCTCCAGCAACTTATCTGGCACACGCTCTATTGTCGAGCGAACGACACGACTCTATATAACAATACGCTTTCACTATATACACGCGTATATATATATATGTATGTGTGTGTGTGTGTATCGTACACTGCCGATTAAAACGAGTACTTGCCGAAGCTTCAAAAATATCGAATAATCTTCTGAACCGCTTCACGCTATTCAACGTGCTATATTAGAACACTGCGCATATAATTGAAAGATAACTTTCAAATCAATACGTATGTATGTAATTAGCAATAGCCGAAGATAAACAATAAAGTTTATGTTATTGAAATCACTACTCGACATTTATACGTGATTTCCATTCAACTGAAAACTTTCATGTACGACTGAACCAGTGTCTGCATCAGTTTAACTATAATTTATAAAATTATTCACAAGTCTCATTCAATTCACTGCATATATATAAACATACACACACACACATATACACGCAGTCACGTACGTATTTATGAATTGTCCGTCTGTCATGCACGTACGTGTTGTGTCGCTTGTTCGCCGTACGCAAACGTCACACGCATCCTTCCGTTCGACGCCCGTATCTTGAACACACCATCGATTTCGTGGACTAGATAAGATTTATAACTCGTCCGCCCGAGATTCGCACACCTGCGCCGCATGCGACCGAAACTCGCCGTACAGCAAAACAGATCCAAAAACGAGACGCCATCGTTCGGTTTTCATAACGACGCGCGCGTGAAACGAGAGGTGATTTTTTTCCCCCGGCCACCGTCCACCCTCGCCCCAACAACGCTACACAAACAGGCTTGTTGATACAGATTGTTTATACACGTCTGTGTTTTAGCGCTCGTACACAGTTTTACTGGGATTCAGTTAATTAATTCAAATTGTTATGTGGGAGCAGCGACAAAGGATTCATTGCGGTTATGATTTTGTCGAAAGTTAAAGCGGAATTGTGAATTATGTACACACACACACACATGCACGTATAAATGTTCATACACACTTGAGCACTCACATATACATATATACATATATATATATATATATATATATATATATATATATATATAAATATATACATATACAATTACGCATACGTATTGCGTATGTACAGCAATATAAATGTAATCATTTTTTTTAAAATAAACATTAAAATTATTTCGTGGCAGTATCTCGCCACATATCTTTAATACAACATGTCTAGAAACAAGAACACCATCTGAATTTAGAGAGGTAACAATATATTCGTCTTACGTGCATTTTCTTCCACGTCTCATCGCATCACTATCAATATCCAATTCTTTGCATACTATGCTGCACAAATACATTACAGATGTTGACACAATGCACAATTAGAGACACACGTTGCGCTCGTCGATGAATAGTGTTTAAACTTACTTCATCTCGATTCGAAATATTTGTAGACATTTTGATGAATATTGACCTCAAGCTTTGTCCGTTCTTTGATGACCCTATTGTAGTATTCAAGCTATCCAACGACATATTAGCATTAGCATTTACATACATGCCTGTGTATATATATATATATATATATATATATATATATATATATATATATATATATATACATATATACACTGAACGTAACGTGTTTATTTTCTTCAATGCACGTACTGGCTGTCACGTTTTTGTGATATAATATATATATATATATAGCGAGAGAGAGAGAATGATGATGTATGACTCCCGGATATATTTCCACAGTGTTGCAACCACTCTCTATAGTATGTATACTCATATACACATATATATATATATATATATATATATATATATATACCCACACACATACACAATCCACCGACTGACGAGCACACGCACCACACACAGGCAACGCATGCAAGATGTGTGTGGTCTTTTATGAGAGCTAACCTCTAATTATTCGTATTTAATATGAAAGCACACCGCTGATGTAATAAACGTGAAGGGATGCCGGCTCCCTCGGTCTGGTTCGTCCCGGGACGGATACATCGGCGGCTGGCGCGGCGCCGTGCACGGCATCGTGATCCGGTCTGAATAATTCAGTGGCTCCGCGCCAGCACGGCGAGTCGACCCCCGTCGCCGTTGATGAAGACAGAGTACGGTGCTACGCTTCCACGCTCCCGAAACACCGTCCTGTAATTACGTTCGAGTCTGGACGCGTTGCCGTGCCGTCGCCGCACGGTGGCACGGATTGATGAGAAGCGGTCGAGTGTGCGGCTCGTTCTGTGATCTCGACGTCCCGTCGAACGTTCGACACGTTTGCGTTTCGCACGATCGCACGCGAAAGTGTCGACGCATTCGCTTACTGAATGTCGGTTAGACGTGGCGAGAGTGTACACTCGTCCGTGTTCCGTTTCGAGTGCGTCTCGGGAACGGAACCGTCAATGCCGGTTACGGGCGGCCAGAAAAATCGCAGTACAATTAGCACCGGTGAAATGTTTGTGCATGGGACGACAGTTATTGTGCGCGGATGTTCTGCAAACAGCCGACACAATATTCTTCTCGACGTTCACGCGCTGTATTGTTCTGCGAACGTTCTATAAGGACGGCAGTGAAGCTCTTGGATACGTCACGAATCTAATGTGTCGGAAAATCTTTCGTGTACATTGATTAACGATCGACAATCAGTTGATAAATGAAATTCGGATAGAGCATCAGCTAAATGGAATGGATGTACCAGATCAAGTCGGCTGATGAACGAAACGTACATTCCGATTAGGATGTCGAGAATATATATATATATATATATATATATATATATATATATATATATATATATATATATATATATATATATATAATTGTTGGGAAGTCGCTGATCGTCGCCGCTTAATGTCCTGCACGAATGTGTTTTGTCAGGTCGACTGGATGTTTCGACGATCTTCAGTGCTTACGTATTCGAAAGGGCCCGATCGTTTGAACGACATTCGAACCTTGCATTATTATCAACACGAT
Organism: Acanthacorydalis orientalis; assembly: GCA_034766995.1. Lineage (NCBI taxonomy): Eukaryota > Metazoa > Arthropoda > Insecta > Megaloptera > Corydalidae > Acanthacorydalis > Acanthacorydalis orientalis. Next base: position 37,755,263 of record CM068321.1, on the reverse strand, counting down.
ATTGACCCACGAGACTATGTGTATCCGTCGGTTGTTTATATTTCTAAATTGATTTATTATAACGTAAACATATTTATTTAATTTACATTTAGCGCTGTATGCCTACATGCATACATATGTATATATATATATATATATATATATATATATATATATATATATATATATACATTTATGTACATACATAAATATATATATTATTTAAATGAAACGTTGACGCATCAATAAAGTATAAAGTGACGAGCCATCGTCTATTATGTTATTCACAGTTGACGTTGCACGTCCGTCATCGTTCTTGTCGTTATTTATTTATACAGCGAATCATGCTCAGACGAAAAAGGCATGACACAGGTAGTTTTCGCACACCCACACATGCGGGGCGTGTGCGCTCGCACACACACACGCGCACACACGCACGCGCACACGAGCTCCGGCTTGCCCGAAAACTGTCAATATGTAATTTATGCTCGCTGCACACTCGCTTTATAGTCTGAACTACGGGCGAAATGTCGAATGTTGGGAATTTATTTGGGACGCTGTTCAAAGAAAAACTGTGTTTATACATGCTCGAAGAGAAACGGCGCGGTCATTGCTTCGATTCGCACCAAATTTCAATAGAAACGTGCTAAAAGTAAACGCCGAGCGTTGCTCGTACGTGGCTCGACTCGAGCACGCCGTCTCTCCGAACGTCCGGCTGCGCGAATCCTCAAGGTGTGTACACGTACATACACACATACATATATATATATAAACACGTGCTGATGTATCGATACGTATATTACGACATGAACGCGTGCGTTTAAAATTTAATTGAACGATGTGAATTTCTTCGTTACGGCATAAACGAAAAGGAAAACGTCCGAGAATGTGGTACGTGTCGACGCGCGAACCGGCAATAAAAATGTACCTGCCGTTTGCTCGACGATATAAATAATCGTTGTAGTTTTCATTGAAATATTTTCCGACAAGTTTCAGCAGGAAACGTCTACGTGTCGTCGTACATCGTTGCTGTTATTGTCGGCGGGCGCACGGATACGTCTTCGGCGCTCTGCCTCTCGCGGGATCGAAACGAGCGCGCTCCGCGCGTCGCGGACGCGATGTTATTCACGCATGATGAATTTCCACCGGGGGCATCGAGTACACGAAAGCTTAAATAGGATTTGTGCGGCGAGATGTGCTCGTGTCGTCGTGGCACCGTGTTACGCTGTTACAAATTCAATTTAATACTTTGCGTTGCCGAAACGCGTTTCGGATTTCGTTTTAAAACGCCCGCCGCCCCCGACAAACGCACGCGGGCGTGTGCGTATATATGTATATATATATATATATATAAATAAATATATACACACATATGCATACGTACACATACACACGGTCCGGATTAGTGCCCGTGCGTTTTCGTACACTTTTAATTGGAACGCAACTGAAAACAGACTTAAATTTGTACATTTTTCCCCCCATAATTAAAACGTAATCCTCGCGCAATTCGATTTAATTTACGTTCAGAATACACTCGCGCGCTCGATATAATTTCCATAGAATGTTTGTTTTCTATGAAGTGGGAGAATTCCATTCTCTCTCATTAATTTCGCAATCGCGCATCCGCGGACGAAGATCGAGAGTTTGTGGAGGCAGGAATAGAATTTCAGTGACGAACGGGTCCGTTCGTGCTTCGAAGAGAATTTTCACATGTAAATCACATCCGCTTCGATCACTCAAAATTGAACGGTGCGATCGATCGAGAACGAAAACGTCCGTCAACGCGTAACGTTCCGCACGTTCGGTGGTGTTCTCCCATGAAGCACTCGCCGTACAAAAACGACAATTGACCGACCCGTTGTGCGTGTGCAGTCGGGCACCGACCGCAGACCGTATAAAAAGTAATCGGCCCGATGCCGACGGACGCGCTGGAGATTTTCTTTACAGACGGGCGCGCTCGTGCGACCGAACGCGCGCGTGTCCGCCGGACGAGAGATGAACGACTCGATGTACTGTGAGTGCGTACGGCTCGCGACCGACGCACAAGTCGGCGCGTCGGGGGAGAAACGAAACGGAAAAAAAAGCGTACGTTGAGCTCGATCGAACGTTATTAGAGGCGAACGTCGCGCCGCAAATGACGTCCCGCGTCGACGATGAGTTCGACAGCGATGATTGATGCGACCGGCACGAGAGCTGCGCCCGCCCGCCCGCGCGTCGTCGACGTCGAAACGTCACGGCCGTGTCGACGCCCGTTACGCGTCCGTCGTCGTCGCCGCGAAACGCGCCACCCCGTGTAACACTGGGCAGCGCGTTCGCCGCCCCGTCCGCGCTGAAATGCACGTCGTCGTCCGCCGTTGGACGGGCGCGACATCGACCGACGCGTCTCGAACATCGAAAGCGCCGCCGCCGCCGTCGTCCGTGCGCCTCGGCCCTCGACGAACATCAACCACATACGTCTGCATCAACAGTCGCGGTGCGGTTGTACGCCGTGTTTACTGTACGTGTAACCGATTGTTGCTCGGTGACGGTTCGGCGACACCGGGGACAGATTATGTAAACACCGGTGCGCAAACATGTTCACGAGCAAAACACATCTCTGCTCACACACACACAACTGCCGGCGACAATAGGGTTTGCGGAGAACACGTCTCGTAGACACCGTGTCGAAATATTTACAACTTGATGACTGTTGGCATCGAAATTATTATACCGACACACACACACACCGCTGATTTGGTCGACTCTCACAACAGAGTCGTTATATTTAATTGACTGAGAAATCAAATTTCGCCGCTTCATTTGCACAGCAAGTCACGGATGATGATTATGTTAATCGATCCGTCCTTAAATTGCTCGAATCCATGTTCGGATCGTTGAAAGTACAACGTTCGCACGTAGAGAAATCAACGTCCAACGTTAAAAAGTCATAAGTGTCGCTGCAATAAAAATTACGTACGATCATATTTGAAAATAGAAAAATCATCGATACGTACACATTGTGTTCTTCGCGTTGAAAGGAGTCTCTACTATTCTTTTTTATATCTCTTAAAGAGCGCGCACATGCACGTCCGCGAAGACGTGACGTGCGGCGGGGGTGTTGTGTCTGTGTATGCATACATATGTGTATACACATACACACACACACACACATATCGGACCGTGTGTCGTGCGAAAGCGAAGGAGACCGCTCTCCCCGGATACACGGCGGCGAAACACACATGTAAAATGTTTTATGCCGCGGCGCCATGTCAACCGCGTTTGTTTTTATTACCGTCATAACTCATAACACGGCACGTGAGATCGTGGAAACAATTAGATTTCTATTTCTCAGATCCAGCGTGTAACGTTTAAATAATAAAACCGTAACAGGTAACTGTGTAGGTGTCTGGACGTAGCCGGAATTTATTGTCTCCGTGTCGTGCGATGTGTGTTTATGCGACACGTGCCGCGGACACACAATCGACTGTATTTCTCTCTCTCTCACTCTCTCTCTCTGTGTATTCGATTCATGTTTTACATTCGTCGCTCTCGACCGTACGATGTGTAACAACAATTTCTAATCGCATCTTCAATGTTTTACACGCGAAACGTACACATTGTTCGATGTTATGGAGTGATTAAACACGTCCGACACACGATGCCATTAATACGAAAGACACATCGTCGAATCACGAAGAAGAGAACGAACTGAACACTGATAAATTGTCGGGGATGTCGTGAGAAAAGAAAAGATTCGAAACATTTGTACAACGTCTGCGGATGATTTCAACGATGTTGCGACAACGATCGACAAGCCTGTCATTTGCCTGATAATTAATAAAAATCCTTTCACTAGGAATACACATGGCTAGTAAAACGGCAATGGACCGTTAATAACACACACACACACACATACATGTAATCTTAATGAAGTCCCTTACTAATGTATAAAAGTTAGAAACAGTGTGCACAGCCAGATAAAACAACCGGACGAATGAATGAGAGGGCCGTACGAACGCACGACGTGAACGCCAACGGCGCTCGTGGAGACGTCGAAACACATTATGTACGAGAGAGCAGGTGCATTAAAATCGGTCGTCGCGTTTCTTCGAATTCGTTTATGCGGCTGTAACGGACGACTGGAAATATTTTTCACACATTTTTTTTTTGCGAACGTGCGAACGGACTCGAGTCGACGATGAAGGCGACGGTGGTACGTCGTGCGAACGCGGCCGTCGACCGGACAGCCGATGCGCATAAACCGGACGACTGCGGGAGGAAAGCGCAGAGGAGACAGACAGACGCCGCGACTAAATATACCAATCGAAGACGGCGCACGTCCGGACCGTAAAGCAGAAACCGAACGATGCGCCGCACGAAACATTCATGTTCGGGCAATACAATAACGTTTTGCATAAGTGAGAATGATAAACATGGGACGTGGACCGTACTTAAAAGCCACTTAACCTACATTTATAATTCAGTCGTTCTCTACGTAGCCGGCCGAACAATCAGAGCGTTTATGTACCTGAGGACCTAATAGTGCGGGGTGACGACCCCGACGTCGGTCGGTGGCGGGCGGAGGGCGCGCGCGAACGCGGAAACATGGCGGCACGGAGAGTTATCGATGCACGTTTTCTCACCTCGCGCGCCGCCGATTCAACGAAAAGAGACGAACCGAACGGCCGACAGTTTGGATTTCAATGTCGATCGCAACCCCGATCATCAATTTTCTCTCTTAAATTCGTCTCGGTCTCGAATCACGACAATCGACTCGCCGGCTTATCATTTCGACGCTTTCGTTGTGTTTGATAGAGTATCTACATATATTATGTATGTATGTATATATATATATATATATATATATATATATACACATACACACATACATACACACACGCACACACGACAGAAAAATAAATAAATATACCGATACAGTTTCCGTTGTTTAATTTTTATTCATTTTCTCGACATATCAAACTCGTTAACGAACGAATTCGACACGAAACTAAAAACATATGTAATACATGATTCATTATTCAGTCAGCGCTCCAAAGAAAAAGACAAAAAACACAGAGAGAGAGAGAGAGAGACGTAAATGCGGATACACCGACTGAACTGAACGAAGCGAATTCGACTACAGAGCGGACAACGACGTTCGCTCGACGACCCCCGGATCCTGTCGATCCCCGCTAGTCGGCCGGCGCGGACTGAAACAGGCCCTTGTTCCGCATCCGTTCGAACTCCGCCTCCGCGTCGTAGTCCTTGTAGAAGTCGGCGTACTTCTGCTGCCTGGCGTTTCCGAGATACAGTTTTGTCACGACGACCGTGCACGCGCACAGGCTCAGCGCGACGATCAGATTCCTCTTGATGCTCCCGTGGAGGAGACGGCGCATTTGCGGTTTGGCGACTGTCGACGACATCTTTAAATATACACACACGTCCGTGTTCATACAAGTCGGTTCGCACGTCTGTGAATGTGCGCGCGAGTGAGTGAGTACGTGAGTGAGTGAGTGCGTGTCTGTGTACAGAAGCGGTCTTTCCGTTAACCAGAGATTCGATAATTAGCAATTCCCGATTCCGAAATGTCCGCACGCAACGGCTAAAGAACAATCCCTGTTCTGATTGAAACGAGACCGTTCCGATTTCTCGAACGGAACGGAAATTTCCTCAGTCACGGGGATCATTCCCGTACGAATGCAATTCTTTGTTCGCGAGCCGCGCGCTCGCACACTAGTGATTTTTCTATGAAGGTCGCGAATCATTATTGCAAAATAAACAAACGCTCGCACGCGCTCACACGCGCGCACACACACATCCGTGTCTCGGATTTGTTTGCGGAAATGTACAAGAGAGCGAGGTTGTCGACGACCACCTCGTCCATTTATTAGTACAATTATGCACGTTCGCGCACACGTACACGCCATATTCGCATGCTGTGCGCGCACACGACCGGCGGCCGCAGTTTCGGTAATGGCAGAGAGGAGATTGTCGTCATTTTGTGTAAATATTTAATTACTGCTATTCAAAGTCCGAGCGAGACTATTTTCGTACGGTCGAGTAATGACGAGGAACTCTACATGCTCGAAGTCTCGTAGGCACTTTCTTCATGAACGCCCGCCGCACGCGAACGCGGGGGGTGTGCACGCAAATGCAGACACACAAACGTTAATTTGAAATAGTCGACTAGAACGATTTGGCAAATGTTCAGTATGTCGACTCTCATTATGCAACGTTTACGTATAAGCATATTTTGTGTGTGTGTGTGTGTATATATATATATATATATATATATATATATATATATATATACGTACACACACACACACACATTTGTGAATACATGTTTGTACAATAGTATTATGCGTGCGAAATAAATCATACGTCGGAATATAAAATGTGATTTGAACAAATTCCAAAACGGGCCGCGTACAATGTAACACTGGCGTTCGATCGAAACGTTTGTATTTCGGCCCTTTACGAGGATTATCACCGGCAAGTAGATCTGCGTGTGAAACGCGCGTCGAATATTCTTTGAATTGGAAATAAAAACGCACCCCGTGTTCGGATATCGTCGGAGGTTCGTTGAAAATTCGCGCGGTTCGTGCAAAAACGCGACTTCGGCGAAAACAGTGCCCTTTCCCCGCATAATATCGCACACAATCGCAGTGCCACCATACTAATTGTAAGGTCGACACAACAGTCGTCGGTCTCTAAAGCACACGAATGTTTATATTACGTGTGACGCGCTCCGAGCATTCAGCCGCCACTTCCATACTATTTCTATAAATAAATATTATCGACTTGTTGATTTATGACTGAACGGCGACGTTATCTTAAGTTGATATAATTGACGCCTATCATACCTTATTAACAGAAAAAAATCCACGTCCAAAATGAAACATTTATACGCAATATATATACATATATATATATACATATATATATATATATATATATATATATATATATATATATATATATATATAAACACACACACACACACTAGTTTATTATCGTATTTAACCACACTCGTTTTTTTTACAACAAATACAACGTGTGTTCTCTGGCGTTTGCGTATCATTTGTATGCACACTTGTGTACACATTGAAATAATGTGAAACGTAAATCAATAAAATCGATATAAAAGATGAGAACGGTTATTTAAGAAAAACGTGTACACGATTTATACGTTTTCAGAGCATTTTGTTTTAACTGTGTTATGTGTATGGATGCGTGTGCGTGTGTGCGTGTATTACACGCACGCCCCTCGTGTGTTGCCGTCGTGCGTGTCGCGAGGACACGTACGCGTGCGGTGTCGCTCGGTGCGTCCTATCGAACAGATCGATAGGAAGCAAGAGAAAAACGAAAAAAGCCCGGACCACACGCATCGCGTCGGCGAAACGGTTCCACGCGAGGGGGCCACGCCACGATATGCCTGCGGATGAGAATGACACTCAACTTACGTTTGACGATCGCTCGGAAGATTCGGCCGAATGCAAATCGCGAAAATACGTCGAGAGAAGAACCCGTGCGTTCGCTCGTCTCTCGATCGGACACACACCTGAGCACGAATCACGTCCGGGAGGAACTCGCGTGATTTACCGTCGGTATCGGCGGACGGCACGCGATAAGCGCTATCTGCCGTGCGACGCGGCTGCACCGAGCGTGCGCGCGTTCTCTGTCGACGAGACGGAGGTGTGCGGAATCGTTTACCGAGAACGATACGCGAACGTTCTGCGGCGGCGACTCGCCGACACAGAGGACACGCACACGTCCCGTTCCCCCGTTCCCGTGCCGCGATTCTTCCACGCGCTGTCAACGTCGTCACTGTTTGTCGATTTGACGACTCGACGTCGAACGTTTATTATTAGCCGCGCGCAATGTGTCGTCTTCCGTTTATCAATCAATCATCTATCTATCTATCTATCTATCTCCGAAAGAAGCGGTTCCGTGCGAAATACGCGTTCTCGAAGAGGCGACGGGTCCGCGCGTGCGCGACACTCGCAGTCCTTCCCCGAGTCGATGACGATGAAAATAATGATGATGGAAAAAAAAAACAAAACACGTACATGGAATCGTTTATGTGACCGGAACGTAGGCGTGATGCCGTCTCGATAAATTCGTCGGCCGACGACGGCGCGCTTCATTTTCACTCGGAAGACACATCGGAGACTCTTCGACGCTCACGCGAAGCGTGGATTCTACACACGTCTGCAACACAGGGATCATACGAATCGCGCGCCCGCGCGCCGACATCGCACGAACGCTGAGGAGAGACGTCCCGGGGGATCGTCCGTGAAAGCGACAACATCAGCTCGTCCCGATTGTCCGACAATTGTCCGAGACAATTTCCCAGGCGTGTCCGGCCCTCTCTAATACGATTCCGTAGCCAGTTCGGATCGAATCGTTAAACAACAATGACGAACGAGAACGTCCTCTGTCGCGATGACGGTCCGCGTTTCGAATGAAACGATCGCAGTCGACGAATCGCATCGAACGGATATGATTTCTTCGAGGGACGCGTCCGCAGCGTCCCGCAGCGTCGACGTGTTTCGCTCGATCGGGCGGCACGTGCGACGCGCGTCGAACGAGCGCGGAGCTTAGGTACGTAGGACGCGCACCGAAGTCGAGCCCCGCGCACTGGTCATTTAACATCTAAAGCGACCGCGTCGAGGTGTCCTAAAATTTCCATATCTCGTGTACAAAGTTAACAGTACCGAAGTGTATGAATAATTCATGAGGGATGGATAATGCGACCTACGCCAAGTACTAATACACTAACGTGCAGAGCATTGCCGGGCTCAGCGCGCGCGCACACACACACACACACGTTGGAAAGCATTTATTTTCATGAGTGTTTTTCTTTTTTGAACCGACGAACTCTCGTCTTAACAATGTTATCGTATTCACTGCTACTCGAGTGTAATTCGAATGGGTGTATGTATGCATGTTTTATAATTATACACACACACATATATATATACATATATATATATATATATATATATATATATATATATATATATATATATATACATATATATATATATACGTATATATGTATATATATGCGAATCAAAAAATACATTAAATACACACATATATTTGTGCAACTACGAGTACAATTTAAAAAAAAAATTTCTAGCTGAAAATCAATAGCCGTTGTCGGATTGAATTACCTTCGGGTACAATAAATATTTCTGTAATATATAAATATGTGTGTGTGTGTGTGCGTGTGTGCGTGCTGTGCTATATCAATGGCTAGGCAACAACTGTCAAAAAAAATAAATTGGCTAAATAAATAAATAAATATATATATACATATACATATATATATATATATATATATATATATATATATATATATATATATATATATATATATATATATATATATATATTATGAGAGACATGAAATCAGAACAGTAAATTACACGCGACAGTCCTTACAGACGTTTAGTAAGATACATATATATATATATATATATATATATATATATATATATATATATATATATATATATATACAACATATACACACACACACACACACCCACTGATCGTTTCTCATTCGCTCGACGGATAATTTCCGAATTTTTCGTTCCCGTACAATGTTCGTCGTGTACGGAGATTAAGACACGAACGTGCGATCGTCGTCGTCAGGCGAGTGTGCATGCAGCGGCCCGACAATATCATTATACAACTGTTACTTCATCGTCTGATATCGAATGTCGGTCGTCTTATCGTCGTCGCGAGTTCGACGTGGACGCTTCGAGTGTGTTTACAGTTCGAGTGCGATTTCATTAATCGTTCACTTATCGCCGTATTGTTTCAATTCACGAACGAGATAACGAAATGACAATCGACGTACAACACATCGTGTTGCCGAGCTGTTGTCGACGGCGTCTCGCACAAACAAACGTATCGGAGCGCGTTATCGGAAAGAGCGCGACGGTTATCGACATTTCGATCGACACTCGTCGAGCTCGAATCGAACACCGACGCCTCTATTCATCGCGTCGTTCGCTTATTGTTCGATTGTTCAAGGGCGATTAAAGAGTTAACGATACGAATCGGGCACGTTTTAAGTATTCGAAAACAATGTAAGCGTGTTGTCGTGAGGTGATTCGAGCCGCACTGCTGGTCGGAGGGAGGGACGCACTGATTTCTTCGAGATCGGCGCCTCGAAACGGTCTTACTACGCTCGTGACACGACGATTCGTTCGATTTTTGTTCACGTCAAAGCGACCGATATAGAGTATTCTATCGGATAGGAGGAGGCGGCGGCGGCGGCGGCGGCGGCACACCGAAGGCTAATCTGGCAATCTGATCGTGGACAATGGTGCGATTGGCAATCGAAACGAGAAAAAAAAAACAAATAAACAATGAACGTTACCGAAATGCGATCGAAGATATTCCGAGTCGAGATAAAACGTAATCTGTCGAACGGCGACAAACGCCGCAAATCTGATAATTTCGAGTGAACGCGGCGGCCGAGTGCCGCGCGCGCGCGCACCTATAAAAGCTGCCGGACGACGACGACGACGTGAACAGAGGGGCCCGCGACTGTGCCGACGACGGTGGACATACATTTCGATCGAACACTACTCTGCACGGACACGGTGAGTCGACACGCCCGCGCTCCGGGCAGATTTATTTTATTTTCGTTCGCCTGGCTGTTGTGTGACGTGACGCGACGTGGCGAGACGAGACGAGAGGACAGGAGACGACGTCGAATAGAAAAAAGGGGGAAAAAAAAACGCCACGTCGTGAAAAACGAACCGCGCGGCCGGACGAGCGGAGACACTAGAATAACTACTAACGTGTTCCGCGAACCGGTGCAGATTCGACCGACGATGAACGGAACGATGAGCGCCGTTTACTTCGCGTGCGTCGCGCTGCTCGCGGCGGCCGGTCAGACGAGCGCGGACTGCACCGTGCACGACGAGCGCCAGCTGATCTGCAACTCCGCGACGCTCGACGACTACATGCGAGCGATCGGCGGGCTCGGCGCGCCGCTCGCGTCGATCACGCTGTCGCACTGCAGCATCGAGAGGATGACGTACGACATGTTCAGCCCGCCGAACGTCGCGACGATCACGCTGCTGTTCCTCGAGAACAACAACATCACCGAGATCGAGGACAACGCGTTCAGGGATCTGAAGAAGGTCGAGGCGCTGTACATCGACGAGAACAGCATCAGCAACATCACGCAGGACACGCTGCACGGCATGTACGGTCTGGAGACGATGTGGGCGACGGACGCGGGCATCGAGAGGGTCGCGGTCGGCGCGTTCGAGACGAACACGAAGCTCATCGACCTGAGCTTGGGCGCGAACAATCTGGGCGCGGTGAAGAGGGGCATGTTCGGCGGACTCATCAGCCTGCAGCAGCTGAATCTCGGCTTCTCGAAGATCAGCGACATCGAGGAGAACAGTTTCGAGGACCTCAACAACCTGATACTGCTGTTCTTGACGAGCAACAACATCACGTCGCTGCAGAACGGAACGTTCGCCGGTCTGTCGAACATGAGGATACTGAACCTGCACAAGAACAACATCACGGTGCTGAACTACGACGCGTTCGTCGGTCTCGACAAACTCGAGCAGCTCGACATCAGAGAGAACAACATCCAGAACTTGGACGTCGACAAGCTGTACAGCATTCTGCCGAGCTTGACGACCCTGCTCCACGACTAACACCCGCGGCCACGTCGCCCGCCGACACACACTTATTTCCTCTTCTTCTTCTTCTCCTTCTTCTTCTTTTAATTCCTCGACGTCGATCGTGCCCGCTGTACATTCGTTACTCTTCCGAAACTGTATCGCGCTCAACGTGCGAAATCCCATGTACATAATAAATGTGTATGTATAATACGCTGTAATTAGCAGATCGAGTACTTGCACATACGTGCGCATATATGTATATCTAGACGAATAAAAAATCGTACACGTTGTATTAATATATGGCCGATAAGTGTTTTTGTCCGAGAATCCGTAGTCGTTGTCAGATTGAATTGATGACCGTTCGGGTGCAAAAAACATTTCTTAAGTACGACGCCTACTACTTCTATCCAGTTGTTGGTTTACTTCTGTGCATACATGTGTATATATATATATATATATATATATATACGCATATATTAAAATGCGCGTGTTGTTACATCAATGGCTAGGCGCAATAACTGTCGAAGGAAAGTAAATGGATAAAATATATATATATATATATATATATATATATATATATATATATATATATATATATATATTGTAGTACACGTGAAATCAAAACAGTAAATTGGACGCGTCAGTTGTTTTAGACACTTAGTAATATATATATATATTACATGCCTCGACATAAAAACAGCGCCACACACACATGTACAGAATGTTCAAAGGAACATGACACACACACACACACACATCGCACGCTCGTAATATGTACGAAAAGGAATATAGAATAAAGACGTGGATACTTTTTATATAATTAAAAAAAAATAGGAAAGCCGACACAGTCTCGTACACGGCTCAATCAGAAAAGTAATTTCCATTAATGAGGCTCGGCGTTTCGAGTCGGAACGACGATGCGTAGATCTAATTCGCGATACGGAGATTGAATTCGAAAATTATCAACGTAATTTCTGCGGTTCCGAAGAGAGACCTCTCTCGCTGCACGGACGACCATCTCTCCTAGACAGAGAATGTTAATCACGACGGCTCGTACATTCGTTACTGAGAGACACTGTGTATCGTATTGATCGCACCCCTCCTCCCCCATTCGAAAGTTCGCACACACACACACACACACACACACAGAAGAAGCGTATGCCGCCGCGTGCCGAAGTGTCTCGTCCGTAGTAAGTAACGTGCGTGCGTGTGTGCGTGTGTTTATACATTAAAATTATTATGCTCGAATGTGTTTGTACAGTGCGAATGTGAAACGTACAGTAGAGATAATACACTCTCTCGTAAACGAAACAGTTCGAGACACGTGTGCACACGTGTGTTATCATTCGTTTATTTTTTTAAGAGCACCCCCCCTCCCCGCTTGATTTGAAATGAAAGTCGCATTCTCTCCAATTAATCATTTTTTATTCGCTCGGACTTCGTGTACTCGAATGTGTATTTTTCAAAATTAAATAAGTGTGCGTATATATAGACACGCCACGCGCACGTGCTTTCAGACCATTCAACGAAAAAAAAACATACCTATATACATACGTACATACATACATACAAATCAATCACAAAGGAACATGAAATCTAATCTAAACAAGGACGTTCTATTTTAAATACACACGAGTACAAGAGCACTGTAATCATTAAACATTACACGATATGAGTAGTCATTGTTCAGTAAAAACTGCCGAACATATTATTTTTTTGATTATCTCGAGTGGACGACACGCCATCGCCTCTGTACATGTCCATTACACATATGTATATATATATATATATATAAACAAGTTTAAAACGATATGGAAGAAAGTAATTTGCAGAGCTGCGAGAGATAAACGTGAGTAGTGTACACTTTATGTATTCGGAGAGTTCTATTTATTAATTAATTTGTGTCGTCGTCGTCAGCTTGCAATTGTAAACCGGAAACGCGTGCCTGACAGTCAAGATCGAAAGCGTGAAGTGTGTGTGTGTGTGTGTAAGAAACGCCGTGTTCCGTAATTACGATCGCCCGTCGCAGCGAGAGACAATGAAAACGACCAGAGCATTCTGCTGCGGCGTCATCGTGACGCTGCTGGTTTCGATCGGGCGGACGAACGCCAACTGCACGCTGTACGAGCACAACCAGATGGTGTGCCACTGGGTCGGTCACCTGGAATACCTGGACGCCGTCGAGCGGCTGACCGAGCCGCTGAGCTCGCTGACGATGTCCCACTGCAGAATCCCGCAGATGACGCACGACATGTTCGTCTCGCCGAACGTCGCGTCGATCGCGCTGCTGTTCCTCGAGAACAACAACATCAACATAATCGACGACGACGCGTTCGACGACCTGGGGGGCGTCGAAGCGCTGTACCTCGACGAGAACAATCTGATCGACGTGACGGCAAACACGTTCCGCGGGATGCACGGCCTCGAGTCGCTGTCGGCGACGTCCGCCGGCATCGAGCGGATCGGCGCCGCCGCGTTCGAGACGAACGCGAGACTGAAGTACTTGAGCCTCGCCGCGAATTTCATACGCAACGTGCAGACCGGGATGTTCGCCGGACTGGCGAGCCTCGAGCTGCTGAACTTGGGCGGTTCGAGGATAGCGACGGTCGAGGAGAACAGTTTCGTCGACCTGATCGCTCTCGACACGCTCATCTTGGCGAACAACAGGCTCGGCTGGCTGCAGAACGGAACGTTCTCGGGCCTGTCGAACATGCGGACGCTCGACCTGCGCACGAACGACATCGCCGCGCTGAACTACGACGCTTTCGACGGCCTCGCCGAACTGCGGACGCTCGACATCAGAGGGAACGCGATCCGCAATCTGGACGTCGACCGACTGTACGGCATCCTGCCGAGCTTGACCGAACTACTGTACGACGAGTGAGGGCGCCGCGACGCGGGAGCGGCTCGACGACCGCCACCGTCGACTCCGACATTAACCGTTAGTTTTTCAAAAAAAAGAAAAAGAAAACCAGTGACAACGGAATTCCGGGACGCATTCTCGTGCGTGCCGCACAACGTGGCGCAAATAAAAATGTACGAGACACAATACACGTTTCGCTCTATTAGCCAGCATACAACAAGATCTCTACATTTCCTCTCCTTTACTCGTAAACAACACAAACATTTGTATTCGTCGCACGAACATAATAAAACAGAATTGTTGCTTGTTGGTGGTGTGTTTTTTTTTTTTTTTTTTTTAAATTCGAAATCTATCGGTCGACGGACGAGCGGGGATGAGGTCGCTTCAATATCGCTCCGTGAATGCAAACGTGAACGTCGAGGCGTGCGTTTTCAGCGAGACGAGCGTCGCTTGGAACCGACTTTCTGCGCGACCGGACGTTCGAACAGTCCCGCAATTCGACGGTCTACGCACACACCCCTTCGTGAACGACGACCATATATGTAATGACATCAAAGCGACAACGTTCGCAGTTTGCTACATTTGCGACGTTAATTATTTATCGGCGCGTCCTCGTAAACAGCGAAACGATTCGGAATGACCGTAAAAGTAATTTCCAGCTGAGGTTTCGCTCCGTCGTGCGGGATGCGCGAATTTACTGCCGCGTGAAGTACTATAAACATGTCCGCACGGGAAGATGAACACGGCGGGGCCTATGATTTTATTAGGCCGCGCACAAATCGGTACGACTTTTTTCATGAAAATATACATATCTACTATGCTTGTTTTGTATATATATATATATACATATATATACATACACACATACACACACACACTTCAATATTTTGTGCATGTGTTCTTACACAATATACTGGTAAACCCATTGATCTGCAAGCAATTTGTCTCTTCCGCTCAATTAAATTGTACATTAATAGTAGCTTTGTTTTATATATCTTCATGTTTACACACACATTTATATATATATATATATATATATATATATATATATATATATATAAATGTGTGTATTTGTGCGCACAGACAAATCCATACTTCATGTTAGAAATATTTCTAATGTAAGTAAAATGTCAGTTCAGACTATGACATGATCATAAAAATTCTTAACAACGAGTGAGTCATTAGTTTAAGAGAAAATGGTTTTTTTTCTGCCGCGGACAAGATCGACAATTACGAATGTATTTCTTTGCTTCCGAGGAAAAAATAACAGGCCGGCACGGACAAGAAGAAGAACAACAGTATTCTGAAATTGAAAACGCATCTGAATATTATTCGTTTCATTTTAAGGCAAAACGAAGCATCTTTCACGTTTCCGTGCGCCGTTACTGTTCACGATTTAAAGGCTATTGTTGTGAAGAGTCGCGATATCGTGCGACGATCGGAAAGGCGATTTGTCGGAAAGCTGTGCCGTTTTATCGTCGTCTCGAGTCGCACGGCAGAGCGACACGGTCTAATTACAAGAGACGAGAGCAATCGGACGAACAGAGAGAAGAATACAGAAACTGCATGAGCGGCGGAGCGATGGGTTCGTGCCGACGAGTACATTGAACACACATTATCACGACATAACAATGTGGAAATAATAACGAAAAGACGTACGGCTCGGTGTGTGTGAATTCGTCGTCGGGCTACGAACGCGGCACAACGCCCGTGCGCTTTTATTAAACTCATTACTGGATCGTTGCGTTCGACGTCGGAATATTTCAGCGCACGTTGTCGGAGCGCGCGTTCGCGGTCGGGGGAGGATGCGGGCGCGTTCGTGCGCCACGCCGATTCCGTAACGACATCGAGTAAGTTCATAGAAGCGCTCGTCCCGCGCTTCTCATCCACACCCCGTCCGCCCCACCCTCCGTCGACGTTCTCGAATCTCGAACAATTATCGCGCGGAGCGACTAACACATTTCACAATTACACGGCACGTGCATTCGACGAGCCGACGACAGATAACGTATCACGTGCGCCGCGCGCTTTGTCGACGGAATCGCGTGCGCGCTCGATCCGTCGATTAGATCCGGACTCGCTGGTCTCTAATCGCAGTGGATCTGCCTTCTGTGCTTACGGGAAAGCGCATTTACATATACATATATATATATATATATATATATATATATATATATATATATATATAGATGTGTATATATATATATGCAGGTGTGTGTGTGTGCGCGCCTGTGTATGCCGACAGGACGTCGCTCTACGATGTTCGTCGGAACACCGTTACAATCGACGAAATTCTGTCGTCCACTTCAAGGGAGGAAACTTCACGGCGTTCGCCGCGAACGGAACGAGCCAGCGTGTCGTTCGATCCAAATTAAAGAGACGTTACGAACCGCTCGCCGTACACAAGTCGTATAACGCGCATCTTATTCGCACGCACACACACACACACACACACATCTGCTCGTGTTTGCGGACGGTCGTCGTGCGACGCGTTTCCAACAGAACGAAAGAGTCCGCGGCGTACATGCGGGGGTGTATTCGTCCTGTATCACAGCAGATGTCAAGTTTTGGTACGTTCGGGGTAGGTTTTCTACGTCGCCACACGCAAGAAACACAATCGGTCGGCTAGGTTCTTGTTTCGGGTCACCGCGTTCCGCGTCGGCAGCAGTTGCGTTTCTCTCTCGCCCACGCAGTGTTTCTCACTCGCATGCACAAGTTAACGTCGTCTCTCTCCGTCGTATCTATTCGATACAATAAAAAGCAAACTAACCGAACACAAAATTTATAACATTTACTACATACGCAGTTCCATTGCATGCAAACACACACACACACACAGATGTGCCCATGTAAACGGACACACGAACAAATAGACACACACGCATGTAAATATATATATATATATATATATATATATATATATATATATATATATATATACACATGTATGTGTGTGTGTGCATGCGTGCTTGCATGTATACAGTAAGACTTTCTTCATTTTCCGTACGCCTCTTCTTGTATGAATATTATAACAATTATTTCTACATGTGCTAGTCGAGTTTAAACAGAGTTTGTGTAAAATGTACAGAGCTCGTTATATGTAAACAAGATAAAAAACTTTTCAATACTGACAGACAGTTTGTCGAAAAACAATACAATATTATCGCCGATCGAAAAAATGAAAAGCAGAAACATTGTAAGCATTGAAATATAACACCATGTACAGAGATGTACACAATGTAGTGATCGAATATGACCACACTTGAAACTAAGAATTCAATTTAACAAAATCAAGATATTCCGTCAATGAAGGGCTGTGTGCACACTAAACTTTTTAAAATAACATCAAGTGTAACACGGCGAAGTGGAACGTTCTCGTCGCAAAATGCTCGTCTGTCTCCCTCTCTCTCTCTCACTCTCTCTTATACGTAAATCATTTCGAATCGAATTAATTGTCAACTACCTGGATGAAAAATGCAACGACAACAATTTCCACACGTACGCCTCTCATAACATCCGTGAACAGAAAATTAACCGCATCTACTATTTTCACATTTAAATGTAAAAAAAACTACGAATGAATTACGAATCTTATTCGACTGATTCGCATTAAAACTAGCCGATTAAAAACGTTTGATTGCTCGAACTGGATATTCTGTGCAATCGCAATAAGCACGGCCGCGCTGAAAACGTATTACTAAATAAAATAGACGGACACTAATTAATTACTTAATTTATCTGACCATTGTGCACGTGTTTGCGCGTATGAATTTAATATATATATATATATATATATATATATAAGATTGTGTATTATACGAGTGCCGCCGAGGTGTCCCCCCCCCCTCGCCGCGCTGATCCGACGACTCGTCGTATTCCGACGTACTGATGGCCATAAAATCTCTATTCTTATCGCTCTATGGATACATTTGAGCAAATACTCATGAATAAATCAAACATGACGAGGAGACACGACGAAAATTCTGATTACATTGAAGGTACGACGAACGGTCGATGCACAATCTCCAATTCCGGCCGAAAGAGTATTGACAGGGATGAACTAGATGCGCTCTTGCGTCGCGAATGCTACCTCAATTGACCGTTATGGACGATCATCAAATGTCTAATCATTGTTCGTTTTGTTTAGTTCTCCGCATACATAAAATATTGTCGTCACTGTCCATCGGGCCGTCGTGTGTTTTCTTTTTATTATCTGTTTCCACACCACGGGCCATTCATAAACATTAAAAGGTGTGTGTGTGTGTGTGCGCGCACGTAGTGTGAAATCGATATTTCAGTGTACGACTTGGAGAGGGGGAGTCGTATTTCCCGACGCACCGACAATGAGATAATCTCGAAGACTAAATAAGAAAACGGTTCGATTTTCGTGCACGGATCGATGCGATTGTACAATTTATTCAGCGATCCACGAAACAGAACCCGCACCGCAAGCGCCGTTTCCCTATACTGGCTGCAGCCGACTGCATTCAACTCTCGGGGGTGCATCGAGCAAACAGCCAGTGTGGCAATATCGGTCGGGCTCTGTGTGCAGGTCGATCGTGTCGGCCTGCAGAGACGTTCTTCACAGGTGCGCCGCACATGAACAACTCGCCGTGTCGTACTATGAAGAAAAAATCTTGGCAACGGTCAGAGTCGACTGTACGATCGAAATCGAGCGATGAATCGCTGGATCTAAAGCAGAAACGGTCGCCAGTTTTCTCGCTCCAGAAAATCGCGACTCGGACGATAAATTACGGTTTTCTTTTATTATTATTATTATTATTGTTTTCGTCGCAAAACACGTCCAGCTCAATAAATAGTAATCTCTCTCAAAACGGAAAGATGTACTGTGCTGTCACGTTCCCATGCATAAAACTCATCGTAAATATTTCGTTTTCCGGCTTGCGAATGCGTGCGGATTGTCATGTCAATGAATCTAAGCGAGAAATTAACTGTTTTCAAGACTCGAGCTCCGATGTAAATAAAAACCGTGATTGTGTTTTTCGTAATGACGAGTCGCTCGACTCTAAACTCTAACTTTTCAAACGGACACATTTGCATACAACCGCTATGATTGTTTTCGTTGTACAACACGTCATTTAAGGGGGGAAAGAAACGGCCGTATGTCAAAATACACGGAATATTCACGAACACTCGGGGCTGATTTTTAATGAACAAACTAATATATGTATATATATATATATATGTTTATATGTATGTATATATATATATATATATATATATATATATATATATATGTTTATATGTATGTATACGTACACGTACACACACACACATACACGAATACAAGAAATCGGGTGAAGGTCGGGCGACTTGTAGAAAGAAACAGGAAGTGATATAGATTGTTGCAGAAACTTGCGCCAGACTTCACGGCGACGAAGACTGAGAAAGAACGAAATAAAAATCTCAGCATAAAAAGCGTTATATATATATATATATATATATATATATATATATATATGTACGTGTGTGTGTGTAAAGATACGAACACATAAATATCTTGATCACAGTCATTAACGTCAAATCTACTTTCGTTTCGGATTTCTGACTAACAAATACAAGCACTCGTGTAAGTACATATATATATATATATATATATATATATATATATATATATATACATATATATATATATATATATATATATATATATATATATATGTATGTATATATGCAAAAGTGCGGTGGGGCGGGAACGGACAAAAAGCGAATCTATCATAGTCGAACAAAACAAATTATAATTTATTTATTTTCGCGAAGAAAGGAGTGAAAAACGACGTTGCGCACAGTCAGGGACTCTTTTCCGTTCTGTACAGTTGATTTTTGTACAGTTGCGCCGCCGTTCCTGTGCTTTTCTCTTAACAATAGCTGTTTGTTTTTTTTTTTGCAATTGTCTCGCGCGGAGATCATTTTCTATGGTTTTTTTAGAGCCGACAGCGTACGGAAAATCACTTATTATTTTTTAAAACAACAAAAACTTACTGCCCTTGTATAAATTGTAATTGCCGAGTGCTTGTATCCAAAAGCACTCGGTACACACGTACCCGTACATCTCGACACAGGGAGAGGTCCTCGACCCGTGACACAGACTATCCATAATATTGCCGCCGTGTTGTCGCGCTTCGTGCGTTCGACGACGACGACGACTTTTTTCGCGTGGCGCGGGCCGCGCACACGCGCACCCCTTTAACAGCATCCCATTTGCATATTAAAAATACCGAAAACCGTCGCACGGTCGACCGTGTCCGAACGCGTCTCCCGATCCTCTCGATGCTCTCATGTCCGTACCGTACCGTACGTGTGTGTGCGCGCGCGTGTGTGTATTTTTTTTAATACGGACGTTTACGTCTCCGAATCGACGATAATGACGATGAGAATCGCGAACACGCGTCGCGGGAACAAACGCTCGTTCCGAGGGTAGAAAGAGCTTTCTTTCCGGCCGCTCGGCCGAGGGGGAGATAGGGGGCGCGCACACACGCACCTGTCGAGCTCACGCCTGACCGAAATAATGGATTCTCCCCGCGCCCGCCACACCGCATCCGATACATAGTTAATCCGGTGCTTTGCGGTGCGCTCGACATCGGGGCCGGATGCAGATATTTACAGCGAAATTAATCAACGTTTAAATTGCTTTTTACTGCATTTAAATGTAAATTTTTAATGCGCATAAAATGGTCGTAACGTTTTCACTTGGACTCGTGACCGGCGAATTATTTCAACGGGCCTTCGGCCGTCACACACACACACACACACACACCCGACGGACACTCAGGCGCACGTACATTTATATATATATATACATTTTTGATATTTTGTAAATCGACCGACCGCCGTGCCGTCGTACAAGAGTGCGACTTTCTTATCGATTCATTCTTTCGTCCGTCCGTTCAGTGATTGTTCTTCGTTTAAAACAGAGAGCAGTCGCGATCCCGTTCGCTCTCGCCACGCTTGATACAGCAACACAGCGGACGAGCGTAGACGCGCGCGCACACGCGACAGAGTAACGAAACGGAGCGTCTCGACGCCGCCGCCGCCGCCGCTTGCACGCTGAAAATATTGTAAAACTTGTGTGTCGGCATAAATTTCCGAAGAACCGCACGCGCTGCTGCACACAGGTCACAGTACATTGAATGCGGCTGCATGGATAC
Source organism: Acanthacorydalis orientalis (assembly GCA_034766995.1). Lineage (NCBI taxonomy): Eukaryota > Metazoa > Arthropoda > Insecta > Megaloptera > Corydalidae > Acanthacorydalis > Acanthacorydalis orientalis. The sequence goes on along the minus strand of CM068321.1, from coordinate 37,733,604 downwards.
ATTGTTGTTTTGTGAATTTTTTCCGGCCTTCCTTCCCTCCGTCGAGAATCCCAACTTATGAATTATGTAACGGTACAATTTAGGGAGCCATAAAAACGTTCAGCACTGCTCACACGTACAGAAACCCCCGCCCGGTCCCGCACTCTCGCACACATTCGCATGTTATTTGCACTACGAACAACATTTGCGCTCGGTGTACAACTCTCTATGCATAGATACACATCGAATGTGTGTGTGTGTGTGTGTGTGTACATATATATACACATTATATTAATTTCGACCACGCATTCGAGCAACATCAAACGGATAAACATGCGCGCACACGTGTTTCTCGTTCCACGACGACATAATTAAAGACAGTCAATAAATATGCTCGGCAATTTCCGTAGCGACCGCAAAGGAAATCGCGTTAATTACACGCTCCACGTGCATTCTGGAGATTTTTTTTCGTTCGTCGGTACGGGCAACGCGCGAGAACTCGACGACACACACTCGCCGCGACATTATTTTATGGAGTGCGACGGGGGTGTTTCTATCGATAGAGGCGGCGACGACGAGACAGAGGAGCGGCGCCGGGTGCTGCGCCCGTTTAATCGCAGCCGACGAACAGCGACCTTCGGGATTCGAGATCGGCATCGATATCTGCTGGAAGCGAGACCGAAACCCGCTCGAAACCCTCCGGCCTCTGACTCGGCGCGATCGACTGTTTTTGTGGTGGTGGTGGTGGTGGCGGTCGTTCGGTACTACGCTTCTCGCGTAATGAAATCGCTTTTATGCTTCTATTTTTCTTCGCCGCGGAAATATCGACGACAATGATACAGAGAGAGAGAGAGAGAGAGATGTGACGCGGACGCACACGTACGGCACGACACGTTCGACGAACGGCGGAATGGATTACTTTATGTGAAGAAAGAAATTACGAGACGCATTCGCGTCGAGTGATGCGGCACAACACAAGACTGTTTCGTCGCGAGCGTGACGCGCGCTGTTTCATTAATGTATACAGCGACTGTTTTACGGCGGCCGGACGACCGACGACGACAATAACACGACCGAAATGAAACGGACAGAGACACGACGGACGCCAAGTTCATTATAAATTCGAAGGCAGTTTACGAAACCCGATCCTCGACTATATGAACGTTGGAAAATGATCCAGCATCGTGGATAATGAACCGTGGACCAGACGTCTACTATATAAATTATGGAAATCTGTTCGGGGAGAGGTTTTGCGACTAATCTCTGACGATCATCCGAGATGCTCACGTTTCAACGACGCCCGCTGAACGTTCTCGACGACGAGCGCGGTGCGCGAACGGCGGCTCACGTTGATGTTATCGGACGACGGACGGAGTGAATTTCGGATTTGAAGTGACGACCCGATGCTCGCAAACAAATACAACCGACCGCTCGGGCGACAGCGTCGGGGACGAATTGCACTGCGACAGCGCCCGCAGCACACCGTCGCGTCGTTCGGACGAACGAGGACGACGAACGAGCGCGTTGCACGGCACGGCCTCCGTGAATTATGAAAAGCACGACGCGCGAGCACCGTTCGAGCGTCGTCGAGCCACCGCCCTCGTGTCGAGCGACGCCGTCGCTCGTGTATAACGTGTGTGTGTGCGCGCGCGCGTGTGTGTGTGACGTCGTATCCGTTGCCGGGATGTGAACGTGCGTTCGCGATAAGCACGTCGTTTCCAAGTAACGATCGCGACGTGACGTTCGACACAGAGAGAGTGAGAGAGAGAGAGAGAGAGTGAGAGTGCGAGCGAGCGAGCGTCGATACAAATGGCAGCGATTTGCGTTTGCGATCTCGGGCCGCGATAATGATATGCGAGCAAAGATGCGGCCGCTAATCTGGAACGACGTCCATCACTCCACGTCGTCGGGCGGATTTTGTTTTTATTTTTTTTTTTTTGCGACGCAGCGAAAGGAGCGGACGTTATTAACGCGCGTCAAGTGGTTCTGTGCGCGATGGACGCGAATAGAAATATTATCGTCGGCTCGATTGTAATCGGCGCAGCGGGGCCGCGTCCCGGCGACATAAATCACATCGGACGTTCGTTTCGTCGAGTGGGGTGGTGGGTGGGTGGTGTGTGGACCCGCAACATGTTCCGTATCGACATCGATTTGCATACTTTTTCACTGCACAACGTCGACTATTTCGAGCGCGTGCACAAGCGGGCCGCGAGAGGGGGCGGCGGCATTCCGAGCGTTCATAGTAGACATTAGTCGCTGTAACGACTTGTGATAAATTGCGCCAGACCTTAATTACTCGACGTCAATTCGTCTTCACCTTTCGGACGAATCGTCTTGGTGGTGGTGGTGGTGGTGGTGAGGGGTGGGGGAGAGGTAGATAAATCAAATTATCGCAATTGATTGCGCTGGCCAGGTCGTCGTAACGGGTTCGCTGAAACGAGCGTCGTCATGATTCGACGAGACTTTAAATAAGTAACGGTCGGAGAAGAGTTCTCGCTCTCGTTGTACAACGTGCTTATGCACACATGTACAGTGTACACGAGGGGGACGCGCGTACGCCGACGTGCGAGATAATTCGTGTTCGTTTCGTCGAATTGAGATATGCGGGCTGACGCGCGGCGCCGCGCCGCGCCCCCGCCCCGCAGTTCAAAATACGTGCGTACGCATAAACATATCTCGTTACAGCTTCGATCAATCGAAATCAATCGTTGTTCTGTTACTGGTGTCGCGATTTATCTGTTGTAACAGCGTTTCACGTGCGAAAAAACACCCCGTGCCTTCGTGTCCTCGCGTCGTGCTCACGGTCCGATTATTTTCCACGGTTTTCCGGCCGACGACTCTACGTTCGTGCGCGTTTCACCATCGGCTGCCGCACACTCTGAACGAATGTCGTGTGCGGCATTCCATTTCACAATTAGTACAATCGTGCTCTATTCCGTACTCTTCCGTTGTTCCGTCTTCTCTGCATTCAGTTTCTGAACCGCTCGAATATTCTTTATCGATTTGCGAACAGTGATTCGCGTGCCGACACGCTCGTCGGCGACCGATCGCATCTTCCTGTCGCTGCGGCCGCTGTCACGCAAACACTCTTCGATCCGTTATGATTTTCGATATGTGAAGTCACGCCGTCGACGGCACCGCCGAATGCCGAGCTGGAAAAACCGCGATAAAATCTTTAATTCTCCGAAGATCGACAAATCGACGTTCGGTGCTCCATTGATATTTCTATCTTCGATATTGCAGTCGAATCAGTCGACGGCTTGTGTGTAGAAAAAAAGAAACGCACGAATCGAAAGACAATGTACGGCCGTCGACGAGACCGATCTGACGACGAGCAAGTGTCGTCGATCCGAGTGGCGATCTGCACGAGACCGACGAACGTCCAAGTAACATCGTTCACGTGTTATGTATATATATATATATATATTTCACGAGACGAACAGGTCTACCGATGGCGGATTCTGTTTAGATCCGTTTCTCAGCCAGTCGACCGCTCCGAGCCAGCATTCTCTGTTTAATTCGACGTTTATTGTTCCATCGTCGACAACGACAGCAAAACAGGATATTTGATTTTCTCACTTTATCTCTCTCTCTCTCTCTTTTAATTACACTCGTTCGCGTGTTTCTATCGACTCACGACGACTGTGTGTGCACGGGCATCTCGAATATGAACGCGGCTCACAAATCCGAAACGTGTATGTCTCTGTGACAGCGCCACCAACCGCACGCACGCACGCACGCACGCACGCTGTTGCCGACGATCCGAATGAAAGTTCCACTGTGGACGTCGAGCGCGCGCTCCACCCGACCCGTGCGTGAGGCAGACAGAGAGATCCCAGCGCACGTTACGGCCATACGATTCAAATTAAAAACCGAGATAAATCACGCGAATAATGAATGTCTGAATTTAAAAGTTAAAACGTATTTTTAATTAATTACCGTCCGTGTTAATTTCAAATTCCCCCTCGTATCGCGCGCGCGCGCACGCACACACAAGTGGATACGTGTGCGTGGGTGGGTCGGTCGGTGTGTGTATGTATATATATATATATAAATGTTTCTGGGCGCGACGAAACTGACCTAACGTACTGCTGTACATCCGCCGGCAGGTATTTCAATAGAGTGCGGTTTCTGTTGTGGCACCCGCGGAATTCGAATGGAATGGCGCGAGTGGAGGAGACGCGGGTACTCGTATGTGTGTGTGTGTGTGCGTGTGCTTGAAAGTAGTCCTTTCTCGATAAATCGATACGATTCAAGTACGCGCACGGCTTTCGGTCCGCTGTGAAGTTTTATTCTCTGTCGAATCACCAGCCCGACCGCACACGCACGCACGCACACACACACACGATTCAATTTGATATTGTGTTGTATTGGATGAATTTGATCCGGCGGAGCAATAATGTTACGTGCTTTTACATCGAGTGTCATTTCTTTCACGCTCGCACATTCAAATAGAAATTTCTGCACACAGACACGTCCCTTTAGACACGCGAGCATTTATACACACACACGCACACACATATTAAAACAGCACACTACTGATTGTACTGTAGGCAAATATAACAGTTCAAAGTAGAGCCGCCTCTTATCCGCACGAGCGGCTCGATTTTGGTTACGGCGACTGCGAGAGTGTGGCGGTGTTCGAATGAACACTTCGTTTCGCCGACATTACGGTCACGATCGACGGTCGACGTTTTCGTAGTGGACAAAGACGACACACTCCGCGCCTAACCGATTCGTCCGATCGAAACGTTTCGTCTGTGGCACGCTGCTCCGCATGTACGAAATACGAGCGCTCGTATCACGGTTCCGCGCGACTGCGAGCGCGTGAACCGTGATTCATGAGATCAGAGACAATCAGCGACCGAGTGCGGGCGTCGCGTGCAAAGAAGCGTGCGTTTCGAGAATTCGTCGAAATGCACGGCGACGCATAAGATGCGAGCGACGATCGTCGGCTGAACTTGGAATTAATCGACGGGTCGTTTTCTCGCCGCCGCCTCCTTCCGCCGACCCGTCGTCACCCCGTCCGTCCGCCAGTACGCGGACGGCCTGCGTGACGCGAATGACACGCGAACGAAACGCGTCGAAACACAACGGCGGAACACATTATTGCCGGCAATAAACTAGAGACGCCGTCCGACGGCCGAATACAAATCGACCGCACGTCGTTCGACGACTAATAATAACCCGTGTCGTTTGCATTCGTTACAGAGTCGTCAGATAGTAACCGAACCGAACGGGGGAGCGTCTCGAACAAAGGACAAATTATGCGGTTTTTATATTTCTTCCCGTCCGATGCTCGGCCGCACGGCGCTCATTTCGTATTCAGCGCGCGAAGCGCCACCTCTCTCGACGAAGACGCCCGCACAAACGTACATCCGACCGACACACACACGCGCGCGCGCAGATATCTCGTCTGCACACGTGCGCCGGTGTGTGCGCGCGTATTCGCGCACGTAGGCACGCTGCGGTGTTCCTCATATCGCTCAAAGACTCTCGTGGGGTCTGTTCAAAGATTTCCTCGGCGAATTGAAACGGCGACTCGTATGCGAAAGCCGAACTCGACACTTTCACTCGACACGAACCGCTGCTCTCCGCTTCATCGGAAACAAGTGCGTCCGAGGTGGCGTTCCTTTCGGAACGGACGAGGCGGCGAGCGCGCGTGCGTTCGTCTCTCTTCTATCGAGCACCGGTCCAGTGCGTGCGCGGTTTTAGTTCCGTGTTCGGCGTTTTCTACATTCCGTACATTCGTTTTCCACATCGTACCTCTCCCGTCGCGTCCCGGAACCGACGAGACAGCAGCGAACGCACGCACGCGGCCGACGACTTCCACCGAGTTTATGCAACGATCTAGAACGACGGCAACGAATCATATGTTGTGACACCTCCGAGCCGCGGTGAATTATTCGCGAGATTTCTCTCCGTCGCGCGTTGTCGCGCCCGCCGAACGAATAACGGCCTCCCGTCGATACGAATTTACTTTGCGGAACGGGGACGCCCGTGGCTCGACGCAAACGGAGTCGCACGCGGCAGCTCGCTCTCGCGTTCTGTCGTCGCGACGGTCTTCTTGTCGAACGCGAAATCAACCGTGTTTCCCTGTGTCCGCCGTCCTGTACATAACACCGACGCTCGCGCGGCGGCCGCAAAGCTTCCGAGTTGACGAGCGAGCCCCGGCGATTAGCAGGCATTTAAGTTTGTGCGCAAAGTTCGACACACGGCCGAGCCGAAGTGTCCGCCGTCGCGGGCGGCTTACCATTGACGTGGGTTCTTGAGATTTTAAAAGGATTACTGTTCGGAGAGGCTATGAGATATCGTCGCTGCTCTGCACCAGTCGCCGTGCCTCGAACTTCTTCGTCTACAGCCACTGACTTGAACATGGACGATTTGTGAAAAACAAAGAACGTCAGAATGTCGCCGTTTATTTGTACTTTATTTGTACTGTTGTTTCAATACTAGCTAGGGACATAATCGGGGATCGAACACAGCATACAGACGAACAGAATATTATGTTAAAAATGCACTCGATTCTCAAAACAAATTCGTGGCCACTCGTACACAAGTACACACGACACAGGCATATGAAAATATATATATATGTATATATATATATGTATATATATATATGTATATATATATATATATATATATATATATATATATATATACATAGACGTGCACGCGAGCAAATGTAATTCGCGGAAATTAATGGGAGCGAAACCTCGATAATGAACATTTCAACGCTGGAAGAAAACCGCAGCGAAAGAGCGAATCCGTCAAAACGTCATCATATCTGCTCTTCGAGCGGGGCGGGCGGGACGCGGCGCGCGTTCCATAAATAACGAAAGAACACCACGAACGTAATTTCCGTTTTAATTTTTCATTCAAACATTCACAAAGAGATTTAAAATGCGAAACGAAGGTAAACATATTCCGTAGCGAATTTATTCTCGTCGCGATTATTTTTTTAATTTACTCCTCGCGCGCACGTCCCCGCTGAGTAAATGCGAAATCGGATTCGCACTATTATAAGTGTGTACGTGTATATATATATATATATATATATATATATATATATATATATGTTTATTCCGTGATTTGTTCGGCTCATTCACATATTCCTGCAAAAGAATGTACTCGATAAACACGTGACAAAAGTACGCACGTCGAACAGTGATTCGAACGTTCGACTCGGCGCACGAATCGATCGTCTATTTACAGGAAAGATGAAGTGCGTACGAGGTATCGTCGCCTTATCGAAAGTGAACC
>CM068321.1:37648859-37721359 GCA_034766995.1 Acanthacorydalis orientalis | reverse complement strand
ACCCGCGTATACATATCGTACGCTCGGATTGCGTGTGTGCGTGTGTAAATATGCGCACGTACGCATATGCACGAGTGTGCGCGCGTGTGCGTGTACACACGCGCGAGTGCGTATCGAGTGTGCAACGTCGCAAAGAAGCGCGGATCGACGCGAACGCGAAAGAACAGGAGAGAGGAGACGACGCGCTGCGCCGACGCGTCGCGCCGCCGGCTCGGCCCGCGGCTCCTAATTACTCTGGTCTTTATCTGCCGCGTCTCATCACAGATCGCGCATTCAATCCGTTCCGAATTTCGTTCACATCGGATTTCGGCATTACGCGCTTCCTCCCGTCGAACGCTTCCCGTGTTGCGAGCGTGTGGATTTCATGCGAGCGCCCGTCGTCGACGACGACGACGACGACGACGTAGCGGCGACACTTTAACGTTCGCGCGACGGCGACGGCGCACCGTCAGGGACCACGCCCGTCTTTCATTGACACACATCGCCGGATGGAGGACTTTACTCCGAAACGCTGCTCGGCTCGCGGCCCTGTTGTGGCACGGAACGAAATTAAACTAACCGTATGACTACGACGCCGCCGAGAACCTTCCAGTCCGCGCGGCTCGTCCGATCGAGTGCTCTTGTTTATACACGGACATCGCACAACGAAACGCGACGTCGCTACAGAGGACAGAGAACGAAACAGAATAGCGAGAGAGAGAGAGAGAGAGACAAAGGACGCAGCCGTCTCGAAACTAGTCGCCGACGATGGATTTCGACTGCAAGAAAACACTGAACGAGAACGGACCGACATGTGTGCGTTAAACAGCAGATCGCACGTGAAATGAGAACAAGGAGATTAATCGAAGACACCATCTCGTTTCGTTCGTTTCATACGAATCGCGCGCCAAGATCATCGAATCCGCAAACTCGTAATTACAAAGCAAACTAAAAACATTTAATATATATATATATATATATATATATATATATATATATATATAAGCGCGCGAGTCGAAAATGTGTTTTAAAGTTTCGATTGATTTTTAATTGCAAGAGATTTAAAGTCCGTCGAAAGTTTTCCACCGAAACCGTTTAAATTACTTTTCGAGTCCGCCACACTCGTACGAGTCTCTCTCTTTATCAATTTTCTCCGTTCAGATTATCGGACGAGAAGATTTACACGAGTCCGCGCTCCCATTAACGTTCAATTTTAGTCATTTCGCACACGAGCGTACGACCGCCTCGTTCATATATAAATATATATTTGGATGGAGAACCTCATTATAATTTCGATGAGTGTGTACAGTAATTTTCCATCGTATCATCGTTCGATGTTCGAGCGTCGCTCCTCTCCGCTTCGTACCGCGTCGCAGACGAACGGACGTGGAACGGGTTTACATATTTTCGCTCCGTCCCGACCGACAAACAATGCGAGCACGTCGTTCGTGAACCGCCGCGCTCTGCAGTCACCGGCGGCGGCCGCCATTATCAAAACTTACGGCCGCCACTTAACATCACAAATATTCGTGGGGTCAATTTGAAATCGATGAGCCAATGGAGCGTGGACGCGCGTCGCGCCGAAACGTTATTAATTAGAATATTTACGGCGGGCTACGCTGGAATGCGGCGAAAGTTAATGGACGCGAATAATTAACTTCTGACTTCTGGCCGTTTTCCGTTCGATCGAAACGTGGACGAAACTGAGGCGCTGCCGACTCTGTCTGCGATGTCGCACATACTCGTACGTACGTACGTCCGGGCGATGAAAACACAACACACACACACACACATATTTACGGTACGTTTTTATCCTTACCGGGACATTCACACAGTTTCGCTACTTACTGGACGCGTCGAGTCGCACTTCTCACTTAATAATGTTCGTTCCTATCAGAAACGATTACAATTGCTTACGATGAGTTCCGTAATGTATGTCAATTATGGTGTGCGAGAGAGACGAAAAGACTTTTCTACGGCTAATGAAACACGGCACGGGAAATAGTTGCGGAGCAGTAAATGTAATGCTAGAGATATTGAACGATATCTCCGTCGATGACGGTCATCACAAAGTCTAAAAAGGTCCGGTCGAATGACGAAATCGCCGACGTCGATTAGTTGAGTGAAAAAGGAACACACTGTTCGCTGCGCCAACACCTATCGCTTCGAATCGATCAATAGATATCCGGCATTTTCAGAAAAAATCAACGGCTTCGCCGCTACGTAGCTCACTGGACGGCGAAATCGAAAGAAGTTTCGTAATGAAAATCATGAAACGTCGCGCGAGAGCCTCGACGAAGGTGACATGTGCGCGACACAATTGTTCCGAAGAGGACGTCGAGCGTCCGACTGATTTATCGCGAACGGACTCGTCATCGATACCGTGGCGAACGGTCAACCTCATCGGACACTTTCCACTGTTCGATTGTATCAGTGCGAATAGATGTAACGGGGTGTGATTCGTTTTCCCCTTTTAATTTCCAATGCACAGGCAACGTGTTCCGTTCCAATAAAGGATTCTTTCGAATAACAGACGAGTCGATCTCGATTCGTTGACGGGCGGACACACGCACACACACACATATATATATATATATATATATATATACACACATATGTGTGTGTGTGTGTCCGAGACGCGTGCACGCCACTCGACACCAAACAAGAGGAGCGACGACGCGCACGTCGACTGCTCTGCGCGGAGCACGCGTCCACTCGCAGTGTGTGGGCGCCGTCCTATCGACTAAACACGGCGGCGATCATAAATCAAAAACTAATTATTCGCGAACACACGACAGTACTTAAACACACAAACCGTACAGTGATTTCGATGAAAATTACACGGTGATTAATTTTCCTTTCATGTGGAGATCGGCGCGTGAATAAAATTATCCAATTTTTCATTTGCAACACTCGACGACGAGTGGGCCCACCGCCGACCGCAACGTTTACAATTTCGAATGTGTATATATATATGTATATGTATATATACACACACATATGCACACGCGCGAGCGCGTGCATGCACAGTTGCCGTTTAAATAACAGATGCACAGTGTACGCGGGAGACGACACACTTTGAAACATTTATACATTCGTTTCGAGCGAGTCGTGCACTTGTGTAGAAAGAAGGTCGACGGAGGAGCAGAGAATAATGGCACGTCCGTAGAACAGATAGCGGGCGGCGCATAGACGGCGAACAGATTTCAAAGAAAACACGTCGGTCTTTTCAATAAAACGAAATGAGTTCTCTTGTCGGTTGCGAGAGAGGACGTCGGCAGTGACGTGTCGGTGAGAACGACATGTATCGTCGTCGCCGTCGTCGCAGGACGACGACACTCTGTGACCTCTGCGCGGCCTAGTCACCCCACGGCGGTCGGTCGAAACAATACCGGCAGGGCTGTGCGACAGGGCCGTCGCCGGGACACGCTGGAATTTTCTCAGGCCCGGGGCGGCGCGCCCGCACGTCGCCGCTCTTCGTGCGCACACGCCAGTGCTAGGACAGTGTTCGGCGCTGAATGCTCGATCGGATCGTCGTCGAGAGAAACAACAACGAAAACAGACAGAACGAGAGCTGAATGCAAGACATACTTTTGTACGAATCGCCAGACGTAAATAGATATACAGTCGTGCGATCGAGAACGTCGAGAATTAAAAACGGAAAGCAAAAAAAAAAAAAAAAAAAAAAAAATGGACACATTTTACAGGAACAGATATCGCACGTTCGGCACGTGAAGAACAGAAACAATCGAACGACGTACACAGAATGCCGATACTAAAATAATTGCGCTTTAAGTGGGCGAACGACACACGCTCGCGAATTAATTCATTCCGCGGCCTGAGCAGAATCTGAGCAGAACGATTTATGAACTTGTGATTCATAAACTTTTCGAAAACTACTTTAAATATCGATCCGATTATAGCTCGTGCGTCGGACGCACGCACACGGTCGATTTTCGATACAAATCGTCGGTGGAATTAAGAATCCGCGCACCCGACCACCGTGTCCGTCTGCCGACGGCCGAGTTACAGCGGAAGACCTTCGACGAGAACGGCGAGCCGTCGGCCGATTGGGCGCCTGCTGCCGACCGATTACACAAACAATAACGAACGTAAATGAAACGATAATTGTCGGCGGATCGTCCTCGCTCGCACGAGGTTCAGCGCGGGTCTGTTTTCGGACAGAGCGTCGTTATTGGGGCGGACGCGCGCTGCCATAATGCATTCAATTAAATGTACGATTTCGCAACGGTCGGCCTCGATTTAAATGTTCCCCGGAACTGTACGCTCGAATTAATATACAAATACGTATGTGTGTGTGTGTGTATATATATTTATATATAAATCAAATTAATTTATTATGTAGATTGACGGCCGTGAATAATTATTTTTTTACTGCTGGAATAAAGAGTTCATTTTGTAAATTGATTGATCACGTTCGGGCGAAGCGGCGATTATTTATTTTTTTTTAAATTAAATTTTTCGAATTCCACGTACGCACGCACTCGCCATAACGTCATATATATATATATATATATATGTATGTATGTATGTATGTAATCCCACTAAATCAAAAGAGCGTCGTTTCAAATACATTATTCTCTAAAGACTGCAGCGGAAACGTCGTAAGCGTTCGCAGAGAGAGAGAGAGAGAGGGGTGGAGGGATAATAGAGCAACCGAAATCGTTTTAATTAATTTTCGTTCTCGAGTCGACGATTCACTGCGAGCTGCATAATTTACAAATAAGACGTGTCCGTCACGCGCCCACCCGCGACTAACGCCGACTGCTGTCTCGAGGGCAGTGTTCCAAGCCGATGGGCGCGCTGTATACGGCAGAAACAAAAATCAGTGGCCGGCGAACGGGTGGGAGCACACGGCCGCGAGGGCTGCTCAAGTGAACTACTCCGTTTGTGTTTATTGCGTCGTTTGTCGGATGTTATTTTCATTCGGATGCGCGCCCAGTCGTTCCGACGTGCCGCCCGTCCGCGGCCGATCTGTAACCGCGAACGAGTCCGACAAGAGAGCACTGCGCGGCCGATGGATCCATGAGAGCGTTTAAAGAGCCGCGACGCGACGAAGAAGGACGAACGCGCACAAAACCGTACGATGGAGCGAGATTTCGGCCGTCTTCGTCGATAACGCACTCTCGCGGCCGCGTCGAAATCAATAAACTCTAATCGGATCTGAACGCTCGGCGGAGCGAGCGACAATGGAACGAAACGCTACTATATAGATAGACGTACATCTTACCTCGGCACGAACGCCACTCGTCGTTCTACAGAATACGATTCGGAAACGTGTGACTCACCTGTAAAGAAAAGAAAACCGTGTCAGTATTCTCATGTGTGCGAGTAATTCATTTATAATCGTATTGCGCTATTAGCGTCGAGCACGCGTACACAAGTAACACGGTGGTAAAAAAGGAGAGAGAGTGAGGCGACGGAAACGAACCGATGTAAAAATGAAACGCAGTCCCTCGACACGTGCACGGCACTATAATTGTTTCGGTGCGAAAGTCTGGCGAATTTCTACGACACCGGCCCGTTTCACGCGTACAGAGTTGTTTTTTTTTCTTTTTTTTTTGTTCACGTCCGATGAAACGTAACGAAAGCGTTGAAAGATGTCAAGTCACTACTACTATAATCGGAATCAGTATGGTCTAGGTGCGAAACTGAAGGATTGCGTTTTCATTTTCCAATTTGAACATATCAGAGAACAGGGAGTATTGCCGCGCGAGTCCCGTGACACGTTCGCCTCCCGCTGTTCTCCATTCGATGATGATGACGAAAAAAAAACATATGAAATGCGACGGGCGCGGAAACGGCCGACTAGCCGATGCGAACGTCCGCCCCGTCGAATAATGATCGCTCAGAGCATACGAACACGTCGACTCGTCGTGCACATTCCGCATCGGCCTCGGGCACGAGTGTGTGCGAGCGCACTCCGTGCGCTCCGCGATCGAGTCAGATTAAAACCGGACGGCGTCGTTCTCAGTTCTCGAGACAGTGCAATCGTACAGACGCGCATCATTACCGCATTATTCGAAAGAAAACAATTCGGCGATTATTCGTCATAAAGGGCAGAGTTTCGAGGACACACGACAGCACAGTCGGACGTGTAGTTTTATAGTTTCAGTCACTTTGTTCCCGAAACGTCGCCGTGAGCCTTTCAGCCGTCCTCCTTGGATAATAGCGGCCGCAGCGGCTGCGGCAAATGGAAAATGCGCGCCGACAGGTCAACGGTCTGTTGTACACGTGCGCGCGAGTGTACACGCACGCACGAATACGTGCCACGATGTTTACGAGACACAGTCGTGCGTAATAAATCGTAGAGTGTATAGACCGACCGACCGACCGGCCGGCCGGCCGAACCACCGCCCACCCGCCAGACAAACTTCTCCGCCGTCGAAAACTGTTAAACTGTTGTCGTGCGTCCGAAACACGCGGCCGAAACTTTCGCAGAGCGGGCGCGCACAAATCCTGTCCTGTGCAGTGTATTCGCCGCGCCGCAACACCCTTCCGCCGCCCCACCCTCCCGCACTCGCGCACGGGCCGCGCACGGCGCCCCTAATTAAAGTTTTATCTTTATAACTGGGTGCAGATTACGAGAGACTGACAGTGATGTTCGTCGCATTGTGAGAAGTGTTCCTCCATTGTAGCCACTCGAATAGAGTTGTACGAGCGTTCGTTATTAAAATTAATTGTGTTCCGAGTTATCTGCACGTCCGTGCGCCGGTTCGAACGTCGTTCTCCCCGTCCGCCCGTCGGAATGCGGCGATAAAAACCGTTCGAAGGCATTCGCCGCGCTCAGATTGCGACAATATCATTCGTGACGACTCTACACAAGAGCGGCGCGACTCCCGTGTCTCTCCTCGGTTCTCCTCTTTCGCGACTGTGCGTACACGCGTGCGAATCCGTCGTTTACATTGCACTCCATGATACACGCTCGTTCGATCGTTCGCAAACATCGAAGAAGCGGAACACACGACGGCGAGGCCGACGAAAGGATAAAGAAACGTTCGAGCAAACAGAAGACACACACACACACACACACAGATGAACGCATGGAGAAAAGCGGTACGCGAAGCGCATTTAACCGTACGAGACGCGAAGACGTCGAGTGCTCCTCGCTCAGCTACATCCGCTATCCGTCGTCGTCGTCGTCGTCGCTGCCTCTTCCTCCTCCTCCTCCTCTCAATATAAAAGGAAAACGCTTCGAGATCAACGATTGTTGATGGAAAAGGCGCCGGAGCGAGAAAAGAAATACACAGTCACCCACCCACGCTCGCGCCCGCAAGCAAGCACGGGAGCCCGCGCGCGCGCGCACACACACTCAGACACAGACGCAAGCACTACACACACAAATAACGATCGTTCGATAAAATTATTACCGTTATTTCGGAACTGTTATCCCATTTCATGGTTGCTTAGCGGTGACAGTGTAAAGTGCTACGATAGACAGGTGTATATTCGTGGAAATGTCATTGCGCTTCGAAATTTAACTTGATTTGGGGTCTCCATCCGCCGTTCGCCGCGACACAACCACCGCGCTCGCACGCGCACACACGTGTATATATATATATACACTAGTTGAAGTATTGAAACGAAGAGCGGTGGATAAGGGCGCAAGTGGAATCCACTTAAACGTGTCTTACTGTCGCTGCGCGTTCGTAGGACGGGCAAATCGCCGGTTTTATTTCAGAGCGAACGGGGAATCGACGGTACGACATGTATATGTATACATTTTTATTTTCTTCTCTCCTGTTTATCGCGGATGTGTTTATGATTGAAGTGATCGTCGTTATTTGGGCGCGTTTGTGCTCGTGTGTTCACCGCACGTGTATGAGACGATTGTTCGATATCGGATCGGTGCCGCGGATTCGTTTCAATGCGAGTCTAGTTCGATGACTTTTCGTTCTAACGAACGATCGTATTTAACGTTTGCATTTTCCGTTCGTTTATATATATATATATATATATATATATATATATATATTCTTACTGAAACACATGTGTGTTCGATACGACTGCGAATGGTTTTTAAGTTGCCGAATGAATTTACTCGCCGACCGTCCGGTCACGTCGTTAAATGCTGCGCAGGACAGCGAGGATGTTGATTTCAAGTCGACAAGTGGAATTTGAAACGTGCAAGTCCGTCTAGTCCGTCCAAAAATCATAAACGAACGTTGACGGCACTAAGTATAAATACTGAAACGCGGACGAGCGTATATAATGCGAGACGATAGTGCAGCGTCGGTGTGTCCGCGGCTCGAAACGGGAACGTTTCGAGTGCACGCGCACCGAGTCCGCACTCCGTGTCGGTCCGCTGCGTCCGAATCGGCGCGATTCCGCTCCGGCCGATGTCCGCGCGAGCACGGATGCACGGGAAAGCATCGCGGCCGCCGCACTCGAACATGCATCGCCGGCGACGCCGATCGACCGACAGGAAGTCATTACTCTCGTGCCGCGATCCGTTCACAATCCGATCGGTCCGCTCGATTGATCGGCGCACTAATTGAAACGGCACCGCATCGCTGCTCTCGGCCACGCTCTCCCTGCACACCTCTCGAGCCGATTTCCTGACGAGCGTGCGTGCGTGTCACTCTTGATGGTGGAACACGACGGTGCAGCGCCGCTGTTCGTTGTGTTCCGAGTACGTCTCGAACGCCGAGCGCACGACGGACCGAGATCGTCAAGATGGTCCGGAAAGAGCACCGTCGAAGAATATCCTTCTCGCATGAAAATCGCTAGTGTGTGACAAAAACAAAAAATCGCAGATTGTCGAATACATGCGAATGTGTTGCGTTCTAGGTGGCGGCGCGCCGGCTACGAGGTGTGAATTCCACACACCACGTGCATTCCGAACTCGTTCGTTTCCACTGTTCCGATTTCGGGGATCGGGCGAACTTTATCTTGAACGATATCTCGCTCCGGCGATACAAAGACGATTAACCGGCGGAATTAATTAAAGGCGGAATCGCAACGGGGCAATATATCTAATGCCGTGTCCCCGGCGGTGTACAAAGACGATTAACCGCCGAGGCGGAATCGCAACGAGGCAATGTAGAGAATATAATATCTAATGCCGTGTCCCGGCGGTGGAATGACAATTAACCGCCGAATGCAGAACTGCAAAAATACTATATAATAGTATATATAGTAATAATAGTAACTAATGCAAGCTCTGGTGGCTATATTCAACATGTAACACAAATAGTGTTACATTCCTCAACTACATTACTACATTCCTATAAGCGATGACATAACTAATAATATGGGACAGATATGATCTAATGCCGCCCCCGGCGGTAGAATGACGATTAACCGCCGAGGCGGAATCGCAACGGGGCAATGTAGAGAATACAAATATCAATGCCGTGTCCCCGGCGGTGGAATGACGATTAACCGCCGAATGCGGAACTGCAACAATACTATATAGAGTATAATAGTAACTAATGCAAGCTCTGTGGTGGCTATATTCAACATGTGACACAAAGTGTCACATTCCTCTCACAAGTGAATGACATAACTAATAATATGGGACTCCGAGGCGGAATTGCAACGGGACAATGTAGAGAATATAATCGTCGATCGCCGATAATCGATCGCAGAGTCCGCGAGTCGAGAAACGGACGACAACGCGACCGATAGAACCGCAATGTGAACGTGCGCGGCTCGTTTCATCGGATAACGATCGACGTTCTCGATACAACGTCGTTTCCGGCAATGCTGAAAGAAACGATACTGTCGGATCTGTGGCAAAAACAAGCTGCCAGCGTGAACGGTTCGCTTTAGGTCCCGATATCGAAATAATCACACGAACGTGTCTGTATTCAGAATCGCATCGGCGTTTCATCAAGTGACGGTCGGCTCTGTGATCCCGATTATTTTAATATTTGTACAGACTAATTCAACGTTACTAACACGTCGCCGTCCGTTAATGAACATTGAACAGACACACGCACAAAGTCGATGCAACTGTCTGTCCGCAAAATTAATTCGAAAAACAACAAGACAGCGAACCAACTTCGTACTATATAAAAAAGCCTTCGCCAACACTTGACACTTTCTCCCACAGAAAGTGATGTTTTATTCTTTACTACATTATCGCTAAATGTATATGATAATATTATTCACGTGTAAGACGGCTCGTAATCTTTATAAACAAATTTATATATATATATATATATATATATATATATATATATATATATATATATATATATATATTATATGAACAAATGCACAATTGTATGGTCTGAAGAGAGATACGGTATATTTCGAAATGAATAATTTCAGACAGACAATAAAGTGATTGTAAATGAACGCGAAATCATAATATAAAACAATTACTTTTGGTTACGCGAAAATAAAATGGTCCGCTATATAAATAAAGCGCACAAGTGAATATATATATATATATATATATATATATATAATGTGTGAAATTGATTGATCGAATTCTAAAGTATGAGCAATATTTTATTTGCGAATAAACAATGGCCAGCTTAAAATTAAAATATTGATTACACATGTATATATATATATATATGTGTGTGTGTGTGTGTGTAGTGTATGTGTGGGTTCATAAGAGTAATTCCTATATGTATTAAAATTTTACGCGAAATGCAAAACTTAATTATGTTTTTCAAGACTTGATCGATAACGATTTGAATTGCAGCAGACTTTTTTGCAAGCAGACTTCATATGAAAATGTTTATTTGTTAGTGTCACTTTTCAATAGTTAACCGTTCTCTATCATTTGAAAGAAAAACACTCTTACATGTGTACGTCGAAAAAAATACATAGTACGGAATTAAAAACTTAAAAAATCACAAGACAAAACGTGCATATTTTAATTTCAAATAATTACCACATACGTACACACACACACACACACACACATATATATATATATATATATATATGTATATATATATATATACATGTACGTAATATAATTCAGATAACGCTCATACGAATACTCATTCAAACGAATCATTCTACCTCTGAATAATAAAGAACCGATAGCTTCTGAAGTGACGATGCAAAAAGTAACACAAAATGAGAACAAATTAAGAGGAACGGGTTGTTCACTATCAACATTTTTTTATTTTATCCCACGTTATATGTTTGTTTCGGAAAGTCAAGAACGAATAAATATTTTATATTTTTTTCCCTCTCAAATTCTACACTGTCGCTGAACAATGGTTCTTAAGCGGACAATAAAAGGCCAGAGACGATAAGGAAAATGTATTTATTGTTTTATACACGGATATATATATATATATATATATATATATATATATATATATATATATATTTGTGTGTGTGTGGAAATACATAGAACTATCTGAGCATCGGACTTGAACGATATAAAAAACGCGAAAAGTTAATGTGGTCGGATTTAACTCATGACCTATGGAATTTGTGGGTATTATATGTACTTGTGTGTGTATGCCTGCGTGTATATATATATATATATATATATATATATATATATATATATATATATAGTGTTCTGTATTTCCAACTTTTTAGTTAAAAATTTATAAGGGGTTAGCGAAGGATACATTCGGTTTATATTTTTTTATTTCAACGCTTAATGCATATTCATATTAATGATCTCCTTACGAAAGTGTATTTACACAGAAAGGGAACCGTGTATGTAAGAGCACGAATGGCAGGGTACGACGGTGCAAATTATGAAAAGCTAATTTCAACCACTTGATAAAAAAAAAACATCCGGCTTCATATTACTATAATGCACACGCGCGCGCGCGCGCGAGCTATGAATATCTCGTTCTAACCGGTGCTCTAATAGCAATTCACAGAAACTGAAGACGACGTGCGAACGTGAGTTTTAGACCACTTTATTCGCGACGAATTCACGCTCGGCCCGAAATAAGTGCGCCGGAGCGATGTTCTGGCGAATTTCGCATCGCGATGTCGTGCGAAATCTGAAAACGAATATCGTGCGAACGAGCTGCCGTGTGTCGACGCAGCAGCAGCAGCAGCACATGCACGTGCCGATGATATTCGAAACGATGGAAGCGCGCGTGTGACTGTTTGAAATCTCGAACTCGGCAAACTTTTCACTCGTCGCAGCGCGCGCGTTCCAATCTAATGGACTTTCTTATAGAAAGTTTCACATGCGAGTCTCGACTCTGTCGATCGATTCGCGCGCGTTTCCTGCTTGCGCGCGAGATCGCGCGACGGAGCCGAGCGGATCCGCCCGCCCGCCCGCCGGCCGGCCCGCGACCGTGCACTGCTACCGTCCGCCGCCGTCTCCGACCGACTCGACAGGAATAATCTCGACGATTGACGGTGATCGTCGCGCGTATCGACGGAGGAGCGCTCGTTCGACGACAATTCGGTCGGCATGGCCTGCGAGATCCCGCCGCGCGTCGAACGGGACCGAATATCGATTTGCGACGGCGGCCGCCGCCGCGCCGCTGCACGGCAGTCCGGCCGCGATCTCGACAAGTGTCCACGGCCGATCGGAGTGTATCTTCTTTTTTACCGAGACAACGGTCCGGCGGCGACCGAACGAGATACGATTCGTTCTCCGCACGGAGCGGGGGCGGGTGACGAGTGCGCGAGACGCGAAGAGCACGCGAATGGGGAGGGAATTTCAGAGAAGTCCGTCCGCACGGAGTCGCGGAGCCCTAATGGAAATATCTCGAGATTAAGAGCGTCTCGGTCGGTGACCGCGAGACGACGGCGAAAAATGACGACGATAAAAAGAAAATTTAACAAATTTTCACACTTACGACGACGACGACGACGACGACGACTGGCGAGAGGCGGCGAGTGCTTTTCCTGCACAAACATAGGATGTGCGTGCGCGCGCGCTCAGACATTAAAGGAATCATCGTCGGCACACGATGCCGGTCATGGACGTCGACGCCTCCCGCTCACTCGTCGCGCCCTTCACAAAATATGTCGCGTCCGCGATGGCCGACATCAAACGAACATACATTTTCGCCCGTCCGCTCGACCCTCGCCCGCCGCCTCGTCGGCCCGCAGTCGTCGTCGGTACGTGCGCACCGACTCGAAGCTCCATCTCGAGTAATTCGTTTTCGTGAATTACTTTCGCAGCGTCGCGGGCTCTCAGAAAGTAACCGCGCGGAGCCGTGTCGAGCGAACGCCCACGCGGCAACGTCCTCCGTTCGGATTCTCGACATGCGCGCTCTCGCTCGCTCGCTCGCTCACTTCTTCTGTGCGAGCGGACTCGACGCACTGGTTGACTTCGTTTCGTCCGATTCTTTCAATTGTTTTAGAACTCTTCCGAGAGCGGAGTCGCCGGAGCGTTCGCATCGATCTCCTTACAGCCGACAGAGTCGAGCAGCGCGACGCTCACGTTCCACTCGACGTTCGAAATCGAACACGAGTGCGTATTGAGTTTCTATTGCATTTCCTCTGTCGATACCGTCGACCCCGTTCGCAATGACGAGCGTTGTAGATATTAATCAGAACTGTATATGTGCGCGCACGACGTGGAATTCGTAACAGCTCGATTCGACTGTTTTATTGTCGCTCGTTTTTCGACGAGGACAGCATTGCATTCGATACCGGACGAGACGAGTGAACGCGCGAAAGTAATCGCACGAGGAACGTAAATACAAACGGTAATGTCGATGTTGCGACGGGACGTCGATCACGGCGGTAGCCGTGAACAGAGTTCGAGGGCGTCCCTTACGTACAGACAGAAAACGTACAATGAATAGGACGCAACGTGCCGACGTCCGTCGCCGATGCCCGCTCGAACGGATCGTTCGTTTCGCCGACAGTTGCCGGCGTATTCAAATCGGCCGTCGGCCGGTGAACGCATCTACAGACGTTCGGACGCGTCGTCGTCCGAGCTCGGTCAAATCGACACCGACGAGCGCCCCTCTCGGCCGTCGCGCTCGCTCGCCCCCGGCCGCCTCGGCACTCCGCGCGGCCGGCGGCCCGTGTGCCGCAGCCGCGGCGCATAAATATTCATGTTATGTAAATGGCGCGTATCTCTTATTTTTCTGAATTAATACCTGCGTCTTTTATTCGCACGGCGTGTACGGATGTTGTGCGTGAGGCGAGACGAATCGAGGCGTCCATTAATCGTATTGAAATTTCAACCGACGACGGTGTCGTCGGTCGAAGGAAGGAGCGGCGGAGCCGTGCCGTCGACGGAGATCGATTAGCATGCGGCGCACGAACGAGACGACGGCCCTGTCGGTCGTTCGTTTGATACGCGCGCACACACACACACGCACGCACGCACTCGAGAATATATATACATGCGCGAACGCTTCAGGTCTCGGCGTTGCTCTCGGCTCGTTCGACGATCGCATCGAGTAACGACGACGATAAGCCTTATCTGAATGGATATTACGTATCGTGGCGCGCTGTTATCTCGACGCGATACGCGGTTCTCGTCTTCGCGCGGGAGCGTCCCCGTCGTCGCCGATAAACACGACGCCACGGCGCCCGATCGAGCCGAGCGACGCTGGAAACGGGCAGACACGTGCCCGTGCACGAATGTGCGGACGGCACCGTTCGGGTCTCCTTAGTGCGCGACCGGTTTTCTTCTCGAATTCGTTAGCCACGCGCTGTGTTCAGTAGCGCGTTGTGTCGAATGAAATTCGCGCCGAACGGTACGGACTGGCGAATTCCGTTCGTCCCGTGTGAATCTGAGCGAACACGAGACAGGCTCTACGCGATCCAAGTACTATTGTAGTGGGGAGAGACGGGAGGAAACCGCCCGAAGACAGCACTGGGGTGCCATGAACGACGAGTGTGCGCGCGGCACACGGTCGTACGGGCTCTGCCGTCAATGAAAAATACTCGCTCCTGTTCATTTAGCGCCAACTACGTTCCCTGATCAGTTCTTGCGCTCGCTCGCTCGCCGCATCGATCCCCGATCGAACGTTCGACTGTTTCCGGTTCACGATCGAAATCGGGTTTGCACTCTTCGAGACACGAAGTGCGCACGCTTCCGATTTCCACGGACGGCTCGTGTGGGTTTCTCATCTCGTGCGCGAGTATCAGACAAAAGGTACTCCGAAAGAAGTGGATGAAAGTCGAACATAAAATCGACATTTGTCTCCGTCGATGCGCGACTATAAAAAAAAGGGTGTGCGATCGAGACGGTCGACGGTCGCACGAACGCGCGTGGCGCACGGGCAACAAAACCCACATCAAAATTCATACACGAAACCGTCGCGGCGCACAATTAGCGCGCCGTAACGTCGTCGTCGCCTTCGCGACATCCCCGCAGCGACAATGACCACCTCCGGGCGCAAAAAACGAGTCGATCGCGAGCGAACGCCGCGCCGCCGGCCGCCCGCCGCGCTATTACTGCTGTTGTAATTATTACGTTGTCGTTGTCAGTGCGCTGCGGCGTCAGAGCGCGGTGTACGAACTCGGCGTTCCACGATTAGCGCCACGTCGCAAAGAAATATGTACAAGTCCGACGCGGATGATTTACTGTACGCGATGATATATAACGGCGGCGACGGCGGCGGCGGCGATAGGTCAAGAAGATTATATAACGAACGCGACACGCGGCCGGGGGGGGGGAGGATGTGCGACACGTTTGATATATGTCAGCGGTGCATGGGAGCGAATATGAAATGTGGCATCAGCGAAGCCGACGAGGAAAACACGCACACACACGCGCGCGACCGCTCCGCACTGAATTTATTTATACGATCCGGGATTTAATGCCGTTTCATTACGTCGCTTGACGGCCGCCAGCTCTCCTTCATACAACATCGGCACTAATAAACTGTAAAGTCATTGATGTCACATTAAAAGTGTTGATCCTTTCCACTGTACGTTACGTGTCTATACATGTACACGTGCGTACATGGTACTGTAAATGTGCGTGCGTGTGTGTGTGTGTATATATATGTATGTATGTATGCATTGTATATTGGGGTTACACTCGTGGAACGGTAAAAAAAACATCACGCATCGTCGTCGGTCGGGTCGGGTGTGCATGAAAGGTTGGAAATATTGCGAAAACGTGCTGGTTGTTTTTTTGCCGCCCTTCAATGTTTATTTATGCAAAAGTGTGACACATTTGACCTATCAGTAATTATATAATCGTATGACGTTTTTCTTTTATATGTTACGTTCATACATTAATATCCTTTATACACAAACGCGCGCGCGCACGCGAGGGCGAGCGCTTCTCCACTCCCTATACCGATTTTGTTTTTTTTTTTTTTAAAAAAAAAAACACCCAACTTAAACCAACAGAGGCACGTTTCAATTTACGCAGTTCCTATTGTTCGCAGTGTGCTCTAGAATTTTTTTTTTTTTTTTGAAAAAAACTCGACAGAATATATTATCTAGCCGGGATCGATCGACCGGATGTATATTTGACTAAAAGCGGCCATATTCCGGAACAATAAAAAATGTATTAGATTTTCACATTAACACGTTGATGGATTGATCGAATTACCGGTATGTTTCGAAAGTAGTCACACTCGAGATAATGAAAGCGCGTGGAACTTGTTGAAAAGCGCTCTTCCCCTCCCTCCCGCGACGCGTGTACATGTGTGTGTGTATATATACACACACACACAATACATAGCGACCGTTCGTAATGAAATGAAAAGACGCCGCCCGCTTTCGATTCTCTGCCGCCGAAGATGATTTATCATCGACGAATTATCTTCTTCCCCGTCGTGTTTACACCGATAAATTATCGTTAGACAGTAGAACCGTAAACGGGACAGTCGACGTGGGTGATGCGCGAAAAGGGTGGCGGGCAGGAGGAGCGAACGCGAAAAACGAAACCTTGTTTCTCTTCGAGAATATTTACGGTCGAGCCATAAACCTCTGATGGCTCTTTCCACTAAAAGCGAATAATATGTCATCGGCTATTGGCTCCGGCAGTCAATCTTCATGTCCACGTTCCATATTAAATTCATTGCTCATAAAAATCGTGAGTGCGCGTTCCTCCCTTAAAAACATCCAACGACCGGACAACGACACACTGAAACGAAAATGCGTGCACACTTGTGTGTGTGTGCGTGTGTGTATACACACACATACGCGTATAGCACTCATGTTTATTTAACTTCCTTATGGCTCTATTCCTGACTTTCTCAATTCGGAAAAGTTATAAAAAAGAACTTTGTAGGCCGTTGTTTCGTACGGTATGTCTGAAAGTGATGAGAAGAAGCGTAGGGAAAATGTGCTTGTTTTTTGTTCGACTAGAAACGACAAACGAGACAATACATTTGTTCGTACACGAGTTTACATATATATATATATATATATATATATATATATATATATATATATATATATATATATATATATATGCGTAAGCTCGGAGGAATCGAATCTGTTCATAATTGCAATTCATATCCTCTAGATGATGTTTTTCTTTTTAAATTCGACTTCGAGGATGTTTTATTTTCAATACACGCGCATTGACGCGTACAAAGCACAATATCTGTTTTTTTGTATTGACACTCTTCAATTATGTCGTCGTCAAACAGATCGAGGGTGTGTGTTGTGTCTTTTCACAACTGGAGAAATACAGAACGGTGCGCGTGAAAATAATGGACGGCACGGTCCCGTTGTCCGAACGAGTCGAAGAAAAACAGAGTTGATGTTCGCACACTTGTCAACGTCACATTCAGAAACTCGTTAATCCGAGCGACGGTTCTCGGCCAGAGGAATGGTCCGCTCGTGTCCGGCGCGGCGCACTTCCGCGGCGAGAGTTTTTTTTTTATCGAAAAAACGCACAGAGTTCGTCGCACCGACTATACACATCGGATCGCGTCCATCGACTCGAACAGATGTCGAGCATCTTATCTTGTAAAGATTTACCAAAAAAAAATCGTAAGTAGAGAGGTCGTGTTCTATTCCGTCACGCGAACAACTGAGTGTTCCGTTCGCTCTTACGCTTTAAATCTGCAGAAGCGGCCGCCATTCGATGTCGAAAGCCGTGGTAAAAAATTCGACGCCGAGCAGCGAAACGAACGGCACAGTCTCGGGCAGACATGTTTCGAGTACGAGCTCGACGACCGAGTCATCAGACGTCGTCGGCTCGAACACCGGCTGTACTTAACAACGGTGCACGTGCGCCATTCTCGAAACGGAACGTTTCCTTTATGAGAGAAAAAGAGCGATGTCGTCGTCGTCGACAGCGAACGCGGGGCGAGAGAGGACAGATGAAAATCGAGTGTTTATGTGTACACAACGAACAATGTCGTCGACTATTGCTGCGAACAGTTTGTACGAAAACTGAAAACGTGCAAGAGGGAAAATATGCTACGGACGGTTATTAAAATCTCATCCCGTAATTTATGTGGAAAATGCTCGAGGAACAATAAAAAGCTCCTCAGTTTAGCCGACGGTGTCGAAATTGAGTCCCGATACATACGCACATGCATGTATGTATATGTATAGAGAGAGAAAGAGAGAGAGAGAGAGAAGACCCACGAACGGGTATCAAGAGACTAATGTCGAATGATACACATTCGTACGAGCAATGTCTTTAACATGTTTTATACGTTTTCTATTTTCATTTCTATACAGAAAACGTTTCTCCTACTTCCGAATACACGAGAAGAGAGAAAAAGAGAGAAGCTGTTCTATGTGCAAAGTGTCGTCCGTTCTTATCGTTAACTGTACATATATATGTATGTATGTGTGCACGTGTGTGTGTGTGTGTGTCGCCTGTACTCTGGCGATCGACCAATAAAACA
This sequence comes from Acanthacorydalis orientalis, assembly GCA_034766995.1. Classification (NCBI taxonomy): domain Eukaryota; kingdom Metazoa; phylum Arthropoda; class Insecta; order Megaloptera; family Corydalidae; genus Acanthacorydalis; species Acanthacorydalis orientalis. Next base: position 37,702,667 of record CM068321.1, on the reverse strand, counting down.
CAATCGGATCGAAACGGTTTGCGCTTCAAATTATTTACAATGTTTTCGGAACAGCGGTCGTGCGTCCTTCTCCCATTTGACCTACATATATCAATTTATATTAGCCTGAATCCGGCGCTCGCATCGATCGACGGACCGATCGTTAATAAATAAAAGGTCGTATTTAATATAATTTGATTTTCGTTACTTTGTCTGTGTCGAACGGAGGGAGAACGGGGGCCGCCGCGAGTGAACATACGTCGTGCGTGTCAGCTGGCGCGCGCGCACGCACGAGCTGCAAGACGTTTCCGTCCGACACGGACGACGGCGACAGCGAAATGCAATATCGTCGTGCGGTCTGACCTAGCCACGGGACCGTTTGTTATTAATTCGAGAAACGTTCTCGGGAAGAGTCGACGACGCGACGACTGTAATTAAACGGTGTCTGCGGCACGATCGACGAGAAACCGTCCGCCGTTTGCGGCCGCGCGCCCCTCGTCGAATTCGACGCGCGTTTTTAATTTTCTCCGTAGACTTTTCGGAGCGATAAAGCGCGCGCGCGCGCACAACTCGACATCGACGGCCGCCGCTGAGAAAAAATGGCCGACGTACGTTTCTTGTGCTGTCTGCCGAGTGGGGTCACGTCAGCGACAGAGCACTCGTTCGTAGTCGCTCGCACGCTCCGACCGCACGCACCGCACGGCGCCGCTGCAAAGTATCGCGGTTCCGTCGTTCGTTCGCGCGCGCTTCAGAACACCCCATCGCAGGGAGCGGAATATTCACGAGACCGCAGTCGAGAACGCGGCTCGTTCTCGTCGCATCGTCCGAAAGCGACTATGTACTTTCATGCGACGCCGTTCCGAACCCCTAGCTACCTACTCCCCTCGTAGATTCGTCGACCGATCACGACGAGCAGAGCACACACAACACGGTCTAGACTCTATCCGGTTATACTAGAATATATATCCTCCCGCGCCACAACAGCCGGCGGGTTCGCGTCACCGTGATCCGAGAAAGTACAAAGCGATCGACTTCTGCCCGCGCTCCTCTCGCGTCGCACTCGAGAAACAAACATAGAACACTGTAAAGTTCGCAACGGACCCGAATGAATCGAACAAAGGAGAATTTCGCAGTGATATTAGCTGTCAGACGCTAGCCGAGTGCGAAATGAGTTATGATGTAGGTGGGAGCAAATAAAAATCAGCACAACTCGATAAATATATGAAAATAGGAAAGGCGGAAAAAAATCGTTAGTCCGCACTATTGTGCACTGCGTTGTACACACGCACACACACACACACGCGCGCGCAGAGGCGCACGTCTGTCGTGCGTGTGTGCGTACACGAGGAAGACGTTCTTATAATTGGAAATGTATTATTTTTTTTCACTCGCAGCGTTTTCGCATCGAACTCAAGCATCTGAATATGAAAATACTCCAGCTCGAAGTTGCATGTTCGCGACGCAAGGGAAACAAACACTGCACGAAAACTACTTCTGCTGATTGTAAGTTGAATGACAGAAAACGCACGACCGAACAGCAATGTAAGTGTGTTTCTATAGATTGTCACGGATGTATAATTACATCGGCGGGTCAATGCGGACACACGTTCCGAGAAGAACGAGAAGAAAACAGAGATAGATGCGATTCGAAGACGGCGAACAAAAACGTCGAACGAGAAGAAAACACACACTACATACATAACGTTCGAATAATAGACGAACGGAGTTCTAACATAATTACAAATTGTCCAAAGACGAATCGAAACAGAGAGAAGAGAAGTGAACGAACAGAATACATTTCGGTCGACAGAAGAAACGATCAATGAAGTATTTATTTGATACAACAGGCGCTTGAAGGAGCGCGCAAGCTGTTCAGTTCGGAAGAAGAGCCGCACACATACATATACATATCCATATATATATATATATATATATATATATATATATATATATATATATATATATATATATATATATATATATATATATATATATATAAACATGTATATACATATATATATATATATATATATATATATATATATATATATATATATATTTATATATATTTATTTGTATATGTATGTATGTTTGTGACATTGTCCTGTGGTGTACTGCTGTTCAGGTGTCGCGTGCGAATGGTCGTCGTTTACAGCAAGAGACGGTCGTCGTCGAGTGAAAATAACCACCGCGCAGACAAATTCATCAACTCGTCCTTCGTCCTGTTCACAAACATGACCGCAGCGTTCCGATATCGCGTGCGGATTTATTTACATTTTTCGTACAGAGAAACGACCATCGTCGCCGCGAGCGAACGAGTGCCGTTCAACTAGCTAATAATGTGAAACGTCGCATCAAATCGACCAATGACTATTTGCAGCCTTGCATTACGATAATTTCGCTCGACTGCCGCAAATCAACTCGCGGTCCTCTGAACCGTTTCAGAAACGAAAGCGCTGCGTATTTATTAACATACATACATATATACGTGTGTGTGTGTGTGTGTACATGTGCGTGTGTGTACATTCACACACGCGCGCGCGCGCGCGCCCTCGCCCTCTCGCACCGCCCCGCGTGCACAAGACTGAGTCGTTTTTAATTGTGGATCTCGCATCGTGGCCGACCGTTCCAGCTTGTTTAATTACTCGACGGGTACAGAAGCGCTCCCCGAACGTAGGTAGAGCGAGCGTTTAATTTCGGTCGTTAATCTGCAGATTACATTCAGCCAGTGTTGTTGGCTGATTGCGATTAGATCGACTGAACGAGTCGTTTATGCTAATCGCGACTCGCTCGCGCGACTTCGACGCATAATTTTTTACCCTCGCCCGCACTCTTTCTCCTTCGTGTCCCGATTGTCTGCCAGTCGTCCGTCCGTGGAGTCGATGACGTGTTACACGATCTCCGGACGTCCGGATTTATAAGTTATGTTTCGGCGTTTCGGTCGCGCTGTCGACTTTCAACCCTCTCGTCCTCTTCTATTCCTCCGCCTTTTATATACGCACATGTGCGTGTAAGTTTTTATGATCGCCGGTGAGACGCACTCGAGCGCGCGCACACACGCACACACAGAGACCGACTAGTATTTTAAATCGATGCCCCTAAATCACTGCACGCGTTCAGAATTAAACGTCACCAACAGTTTTCAGCCTGCTACGTTTGAAAATATCCGTCGTACGCGAGACAATAGATAATCTAATCCGTCCACTGGTGCAAAGCATACCAAACGCTCGTGCCATTCCGGCTACACTTTCGTCACGATTCACGATTTCAAAAGGGACGGACTTCGAGCGACGTTCACGACGCGATTGTAATATCGTGTCGTGTGTCGCGCGGCTCACTTTATTTGAAACGCTTTTGGTCGAAACGTCACTGCGTATGGAGGAGCACCGTTGTCCTCGTACAATTTAATTTGTTGTCGAAATGTCCGCGTCGCGTTTAAAGATATTGTTTCGACGAAGAAGAAACGCCACGAAATCGAACAAGGTGGCGGAGGGGGTAGAGGAGGAGGCGGAGAAGGGGGTGGCGGAGAATGGTGGCAACGATAGTGATGATGCAGACGTGAAGGGGGAGTGATACACTAGTGACGAAAAACGCATCGGGAAATCAACTTTAGCAGCGACAAAAGTAATCAGAGGCGATGTTTGAATTCGACTTAAGGAAAGTGCTGCGCGGGGATCCGTCACTCGGGAACGATCGACCGCCGCGCGACGCGATTTCGTCGCGCGCGGCACAATGTCGTGACGATCGCGCGTTCGATTTCGAACGGGCGCAGTTACTGAAATCGACGCGCCGTACTCGCGGCGGCCTCGGCGAGCGAAATGTAACAAGAAAACGTACGTCTACGCGTTACTAAAAGAGCTGGGTTTTTTTCCTCGGTGAAAAACACACGAGACCGAAAAGCATTCTGGACGAGACGGAAGCGTCGACAAGTCAGACAGAAGCGTCGCAAATCAAGAACGCGACGCGTTTTTTTTTGCGGCGATTTCGTGTCGTCAGTCGATTCTGACGATACTCGGACGGCGTGTAAGACTGTAGAATCCACACCGATTCGGGAGACGAACGTCTAATGGCGAACGGAACATCGAAACGCGTCGAGGCGACGATCGCGGACGTTCAGGAATCGATATTCGGAGACATTGAAACGGCACGGGCGAACGTCGGGAACGGAGAGTCGATAGCGGCGGTCGGAACGTGCTTTTTTTTTCTTTTTCGAAAACGCCGTCCCGACCCGCCGCCGACTTCGATCACGGCGGATCGCGCCGTTAAGATCGTTCCGAATCGTGTCGAACGGGGTGTCGGAGCCGTGCGCGGCGGTCGATCCGGTCGGCTTCCGACGACCGAACCGCCGCGAGATGAGAGAACGTCCGCGAACGGGCGTCGTTCGAGCGGAGAGGAAGCGTCAATGGCGAACTACTGAGGTGCGATACTCACCACGTCGATGAGTTGCGACAGCTTGAGCTTGATGCAGACGCGCAGCACGTCCGACGTGTTGACCACGGGCCGCACCAGCTTGTTGTAATTGGACAGCAGGTCGTCGTACAGCCGCTTGGCGTCCGGATTTCCGGCCACGGCGCCGTGCACGACGAGAGCGGAGAGCAGCCAGGCACGCAGCGTCTCGCCCATAGTCGGCGCCATCGGCGTCGTCGACGGTGAACGGCGACGGCGAACGGCGACGGCGACACGCACGCGACACACTCGCGAACACGCACAAGCGCGCACGTAACCGGGCGATGCACACGCGCCACCCACAACACGGACCTGAACGACCGAACGCGACAAGAACCCGGTGTGTACTGCGAGAGCGGCGGAGCGGCGGCGCTCTCCCTCCGTGCCGGGTGCAGCGGGACTCGTCCTGCGCTGCGACAGACACACACACACACGTACGTACGGCGCACACGTACACGCGCGCGCCCGCGTCCGACTCGTCGTCGTGGACCACACCGAACGCGCCCGAGGATCGAACCGATCCACCGGCGGGCGGGCTGAACCGAGCGCGCCGGAGCGTCTGTCTCTCGGCCGCGTTTCGCACTTTTTCCGACGCTCGGCAACGTAAGCGGCGCGCGTGTTTGTACCGATGCACACGAGAATGTCTCTCACTCACTGTCTGTGTCTGTGCGCGTGTATTATTATATCGATGTCTCGTGTACAATTCGAGCGTCTGTATATATGTGTCAGTGTGTGTGGTATATGTATATTATATACACACACGCATATACACGGAACGCGGCACACACGTGCGGACGTAGATAAATGATGCCGTCGTCGATACGGATTTCGAACGCACTTTTCAATTTTCACCGCCCGCGTCCATATTTCATCCGTTCCGTCTATCAAATATCGAACGATCAACTTTTCGAAACCGCACTCGCGCTAGACACTGTTTCACGCGTTCGAACCGAAACGAACGGACACTCCAGTCTTCTTGCGCGGCCGAACTGCCCCGCTGTTCCTCTGTCGTGACGTGTGCACTTCCGTAAGGGCTCGAACGTTTCTGTCGAGCCGACTCGCCGGTTTCTCAAGCGACGGAATTACTTTTTCACAATCTTCGTCCGGCACGTGCGTTTGTAGTGGCGACACCTCTGACTCCTCCGACTATGCGCGTAATTTGTACAACAGAACACAAAAAAAAAAACGTCATCGACCGTCCCGCGACTCGCGACAAACGTGTCATCTTAACCAACATAAACACGATCGAGAGAAACGTCCTCCCGTCGCCGTCACGATCCTCTGACACGTCGTGCGATTCGCGTCGTCGAAAACTCCGAAAAGAATACAACGAAACGAGCGCACGACAAAGGGATCACACGGTTTCACAGTCGACAACATTTCAGTCGTACTTGAACCTCGTTATTCGCTCTAATTGCAATGCTTTCACCCGCTGCTCATCGCTTCGCCGCAGCGTGCTTAACGAATATAATACTAGTATGTTGTATATCGATTCTTGCTATGCCTATATTATGCATATATTGTCAGTTAAATTTCAATACATCTCCCTCCGTGCAATTGTCTGCCTAATAAAAGCTAACGAAAGTGTCAAACCGTACATTAGTAGATTCGCTGCAATTTAATGTCCTAGTTTTACTCGAAATGACTGAACGAATCTCACGAGCATACCAAATGAGTGCATGCATCAATATACATGCATGTACATACATGCGTGCATACGTATATATATATAAATCATTTATGCCGAATTTTAAGTTGTAAGAACGTCTTATAATGACAATACTGAAGAGCACGAAAATCGATTTATCTAAAGAATATATATATATATATATATATATATATATATATATATATATATATATATATATGTATGTACGCGTGCATGTGTACTTATGTGAACGTGTTTTTGCTCGTCGCAACGTAGAGGGAACAAGCAGGAAAAATTCAAAAGACGTCGGGCGCTCTTTGTTCGAGGCCGAGGTGCGTGCGCGCGTATAAATATGAATGACACATTTTTTCCACACCGCAACGCGGCGGACGCCTGCTCGTCTAGATTATCATTATCGTTTTCGTTACTGTCGTTCGTCGCGTCTGAATTATTGAAATGAACGGCACGACGAATGCCGTCGGCTCTTCTGCTCGCCGCGCGGAAGTACGGTCCCTGTGCATTTTTTTTCGGTCGTGCAGCATTCTCAATTCGTAGCGTCGAGCTTCACCGCATCGATCACACACATACGAGACAGAACGTACGGATGAACGATGATGATAATAGTCGCGCATTACGACCGTCCTGTTCTGATCGTGCACGTTGTTGAAGAAACAAAGGACGGGGCGTTCGCTCGCTTTCAAATCTAAATCGCTTCCGGATCAAAAACGACGCGGACCGGCGGCGAGCGCTGCACGCGAAACCGGCCCAGCTGTTTGTTTGTTTCCGACACGAGCGAACCTCACGACGACTCGTTATCTTAAACGCGACCTTGCCGACACACACGTGCGATTTTCTTTCGCATCGTCTGCGATATTCGATCCGTCGCTGTTTACGCGAAACACAGACGGGCAGGGAGCGCTCGGGGCGCGAGTTACGTCATTTGACCGTACAGCATACGCATCAAGTCTTATCGTATACAATGAGTACACGTGTGGTATTAATCATACGATGTCGTAGACGATAAGAGCATTTGTAAACACGACCGTAAATTAAAAATACTAATCAAGACGTACACTCTGTAACAGCATGAAGGGGACACACTGTAACTTTCCAATAGTGTAAATAAATCACGATCGCATCCCGAAAATTTCGACGCGTTACGATTCCGAACGACAATCGGCGCTCTTTCCTTTGTCGTCGTCCGTCGACCGTTCCGTTCGTCTACTAATCCGACGCGTAGTGTACCGTCGGTCCTCTCGCACATTAGACGTTCTATGATTTTCACTCTTTTTTTCTCCCCAGTCTCGCCGACGGACCGGACCCGTTCGTAAAAAGTGACACGTCCAGAGTGTGCTCCGGCCGTTCTTTCGATCCGTCGCTCGTCAGTTCGCTCGAGTGGCCTACATGAAATTTGTCCCGGATGGGAAAAAAAAAACAAAATAAAACCGAAACCCCATTCGGCCGGACATACGAACCGACTTGATCTATTTACTATGCGCAGGTATAAAATTTCGAACGCCGCGAATCGATACGAACGAACGTAGGAAATGAGAACAAGTCCGCGCGGTCAATCTAAGCTGGAAAACATGAAACACGCGCGCGCATACGTGCGTGCGTGCATAGGTATAGCGCGCGCGTTCGTGTCGCACAGAACGTTCTTGAACGGCGCTCGAGCAGCGGACGCGGAGGAGCGACCGAGCGCGAAATGAAAGAAAGGAAAGACGCGCGGCGGGCGTTGTTCTCACGCCCGGCCGCACTGGATTAACGTAATTCGATACAAGTGCCGGAGTGATTTTTAAATTGTACAAGTCGTGACTCGCGTCGAAAGCTTTTACGGGCGGCCCGTCGTCCCCCGTCCACGTTATTTATCTAATGCGATACCGTTCGCTGTTTCCGGTTCGTTCGTTCGTTCGATCGATCGATCGGTCGGTCGGTCCGTTCGGATGTCGGTTATCGATCCGGCGTTATTTTTTTTTTCATCGCGCCCCAAAAGTCGCGTTCCCGTCGGCCGATCGCTGCGATAGCCAGCTAGTCTCGAACGAAGGGAGCGCCCGGCCGCGGGGCTCTTTCCCACTTGAAAATTAGACGTTTGCGCGCTTGAATAAATGATGCCGTCCGAAGAGGGAAAAAGACGCCGGCGGCCGTGAGCACGCTCGGCTGCTCGAAGGACGTCGCTCGACCGACAGAGACGCCGACGCGGGGATCGAGCGCCGTCCGTGTAACAATGCGACGATATCGTGTGTGAATCGCGCCGGAGGAGGCGCTCTGCGTCACACGGAGCCGGGCGTGACCGTATCCGATAAAAGGTTTCTCCTGCATCATCGATACGCGAACCGGCGAACGTCGACGGAACGGATGCGCCGCCGCCGCCGCCGCTTCGGGCGGTTCGACTTATTGCCCGTGAGACGAGGACAAACTGTAAGAAGAAGAGTGAGGCGGACGGCCCGACGGCAGATCAATGGTTTTTTCTTCAGAGCGCGTCGTCATTGCGGTATCTTCGTTCGCTCGTTCGTTTTCATTCCATTAGAACCGCGGTTCGATGAGATTCGCACGAGATGCGAAACGGCGAGTTCATCTTCAGCGACGACGGAACGCTGCTGGACTTCCCGCTCGGAGCGCACGAACGCCGCGTGCGAAACCACTCGATCCGCTGGGGAGGTAGCGGCGACGACAGACAGAGACGGCCGTGTCCGTGAAGCATTCCGTGACGTTCGAAAGTCGCGCGGAGTGCTGCCGCTCGAGCCGAGCGGTTCCCGCGTACGGGGACGCCGCCATCTTCGCAACGGCGTCGGCACGTGGATTCTTCTGCACGGATTCGATCGGCGCGATGTCGGCCCGACGTGTGCGTTCCAAGACGCTTTAATGAATCGGTGCGGATGCGCCGCGCTTCGAATCGCGAACGGGCGGCCGAAGCGTGAGCACGAGCCGACTCGGCGGCATCGTTCGAACAGTGTCGACCGTTTCGGAAATGTGAACGCGAGAGATTAATTCGATCCGTGTGCAGATGCACGTGTGGTTCGTCGAGCGGGCCGCCGCCCCCGCCGCCCGTCCCGCCGGATTTAATTAAATCCGCGCCGCGCGCGTCCGTATATAAATGCCGTCCGTAATGGAGTCGATTTGTGGCCGGGTCGTCGGCCCGCGGCGTCCGCCGACGACGAGGGGACGCGGACCGTCGTTTTTCACGTCCGCGTGTGCGTGCGCGCGCGCGCGCACCGCTCGCGGGCGTCGCGGTCGGGGCGCGTGTTCGCGTCGATCGGAAATTTCGGTGCGGTCACTAATCACCGATGAAATTCAGATTAAAATTTAAATGACAATGGACGAGAAAGCGGAGCGATGGAAATGTTGGCAGCGTTCACACTTTTGTCGAAATTGAATTTATAATCTGGCGCCCGATTGTTCTATGTTAACTAAACAATATGTGTTATTGAATACACGTGTCGGGCGGACGGACGGACGGACGGACGGACGGAGCGTGCCAGTGACGTCGACGGCGCGATTTTTCTTTCTCTCCACGTCGAATAGCGCGTTCCGCCCCACCACACGGCCGACGTCCCCGTTCGACGCGTCGCTACGTCGTGGCGATTCTTCACGCGATGAGGAGGGAAACCGAAATATCGCTCGTCGACGTCCTCTCTCCATTCGGATGCGGACCTTCGGTTGAAACATCACGTTCACCGTGAATCGGCCAACGGAGATACGAGCGAGCATTCGTTTCAGTGGCGCCGTCCTCCGGTTCAGTTCGGCCCGCGACGACGGCCGCACATTAATCGCTCGTCCTCGTCGATTTTAATCGCCGCGACGCCGTCGCTCGAGCCCGTCGAGAGCGATCGCCCGCCGCTCGTTTCTTTTCCATCTCGACGGCAGAAAATCGCACCGGAACACGGTTGAATTCGATGGCGCCGTCGTCACGTCGTGACGACGGCGAACAGAGAGAGGGAGACAGAGAGAGATAGATACGTTCCGTTTCACGTGCCGGCGGCATCGATCGGCGTCCTCGCGTTTTTTTTCTCTTTTTTTCTCTCTCACGATCATTATTCTCGACGGATAAAAGAAACGTTTCGAAAGTGTCTGAGCACTGACTTCGTTCCAGCGTCGAACGAGGAGATTATCGCGTTCGCCCGTCCCGCACGCACATTCCGGAGACAGTGTCGTTTGAATCGTGTATTACGGGCACTAATCCCGGTCGAAACGTAATTGAAAGGCGACGTCGCGCACGGGTCAATACGAGTGACCGTCTATTACACGCATCATCCACGCTCACCGCACGCACGCACGCACACACACGTAACGACGGACGGTGTGGGAAGGGTGAAAATTGAGGCGACGTCGCCGCCGACTCGAAAACTTCTCGACTTCGCAACCACTTTGAGTGCGAAGTTTCTTTTCGTTCTTCGGTTCGGAAGGACGAGGCGCTAAATGTGGAACGAGCGCGAGCCGAGCCGCCTTTCCCGCAAATAAATCCGATGGCGGTTCGTTCGGAACGGCGCCGTCGTCTCGTAGACTTGCGCGGAGCATTGGCGTCAACTGCGAACGCATTCCCGACGCTTCCGTGTGGTCGATGGACGCCCCCGCGCGCGCGCGCGCGTCTAGTCGACGGAGTCGAGCGGCCGATACGCAATTTACATGCGATCCTCGACGTGCAGAGCGTGTGCGAGAGAACGGAGCGGGCGATAACGACGATAAATTCGACGAGACGAAGCGAAGCCGTGAGGCGCACGGCTGTCGGAACGTTCGGACGTGTCGTGTGGAGAACGCGACTCGCCTGAGGGGTCTTCGAAAACGTTCGTTGTTCGAATCGCTCGACATCGCCGCATCGTCGCATGGACGAACGCGCGTCGACGATCCGATTCCGTTCGTGACGCGCCGCTCGGCCGACCCACCCGCCACCACCCCGTCTGTTCTCGAACAGACGGCACGCCGGTCAGAGCAGCCGACCTCGCAGCTGCGATCGCGGAAGAAAAAAAAACACTATCCGTCGTCGACGCGCGCTCCGCGGCCTCAGCGCGGGCGGCTGCGCCGACGGCGGCGACGGGCGCGGGGCCTACTGGCGGGCGGGCGGGCGGACGGGCCGGCGGAATTAATCACGGGCGCTGTGGAGCCGACGACGCGACTTGATAACTCGATTTCCATAATTCAAAGAAATTATAATTGAAAATCGCGCGGATTAATGCCGTCCGCCGCTGCCGTCGTTTCCGTCTGCAATCTCGTATCTCCGTCTAATATCTGACGTGAAATTTATTTTTTCGAAATATCGACGGGATTAGCGGGCGAAATTAACTCGATGAAAAATCACCCCGCCAGATCTCGCGCCGCCTCGTCCCACCCTGAACAGTTCGCTCGGATGTTGACCGATTGTTATTGTATTTTATTTCCAATATTGCAAATCGGATTACACAGGCGATTACGAAGAGTTATTGTGCACACTCGCGCGCGCGCGTGAGTACTCGCACTGAACGTACGACCTGGATAGTCTCGAATAATTACACGACGCGCTACGCGGTGCAACGCTCGAGATATAAAAGTACCTATATATATAATCGTGAATTTTGGCGAACTGAAGAGAGAGAAAAGAACAATCGCTCTAACAGAGTAGAATGTTTCGACGCGGCGTTTAAAAAAAATCCACCGCGCGATGCAATCAGTACACTCATTACGAATAATCAAACGCACGAACGTACTGCGGAAATATCTATCGACTGATCGGATCTGTCGATTCGAAACAGACTGTACTCGTTGTATTTTCTTTTTTAAGAAAAAAAAAAAAAACGTTTTCTAATAATTATCTGCGAGTCGGTGCGGACAAAATTTCAAAGTTGAAGTCGGATCGCTACGTTGCCATTGAAAAGAACTGTTATCGATTGAAGGTCTATAAGTCTATGTTTTTTTTCTTTCGAAATGTATTGAAACGGTTTTAAGAAAGCGCGTTCGGGACGAAACAGTTCATAAATTAAATTTGCAATTACCGAAATGCACATCGCTGGCGTTCAGTCATTGAAACATCAAGATCAAAATCACGGTTTTATATAAAAAAAAAAAAAAAACAAACACACATCCGCCGCACATGACATGCAAACGACAACAGACAATCCCCTGAACACTGTAATGGACGCAAGCGAGAATTTGTAAGCTCTGTCGATCTGCGAGATGATGTGTATTGTGTGTGTGTGTATAAAAGTGCAGAGAAATGAGAATATTCTCGATACGTTCAAACTTTGGCGATCTACAGTTGTTTATTTTTATTATTTTTTTCTAACAATAAATAAACAATAAAACAGAAACAACATCGCGGACGTTGAAACGAAAAAGTCGCTGGTCAACGAATGTGCCAGAGTGAATTTCATATAGACACATGTTCCCATCAGCGGTTCCACGTCGTACTCTCATTGATCCCCGAGACATTCACTTAATCATACACGATTAATAATGATGATGATGAAAACGCTGTAAATTTTTCAAGTCAAATAATTTACACGGCGTCGACATAAACTAACGGACACACACACACGCGCGCAAACAGTCATATACGTACATTTTTCTCGACGTAATCTTGAGCAGAACACGGAATTCTACGCACCATGAAGCAATTAAACACTTGGTTCCAGTAAAAAGTCACATTTATCTTTGAGATTACGTCGAGGATTTGTAGCGTCACTGTTATGAGATTGTACGATTGCGCTTTGATATGAAAAAGGAGCGCGCGCGGGTCTCTCGCTGTGCTGAGAATTTTTAAAAATTACGGCCATCCATTCACGTGCGACACTGGCTGGTGAATACGTGCGCGCACACATTTTCAAATACATATATATATATATATATATATATATATATATATATATATATATATGTATGTATGTATATACATATATATATATATATATATATATATATATATATATATATATGTTTGTATATGTATAGTGAGAGATGAACGAAAGTATTCAGACATTTGAAAACGAATAGGTCTCTGTGAATGGCGTTAGCAGTGAATGTCGACTTTTGATTTTTAGACGACGAGACGAACACTGAAATTTCGTGTGACGGGATGAATCTATTCGAGATGTCGGGAAAGAGAGAGGAATATGATGTATCCGAGAGAAAAATCATAAACGGAAATAAATCTTATTCGAGAATTCCGAAAACCGTTGCCGAAAGTCAATCGACAGTTGTCGGCATTGTGGGACGATTTAAAGATATGAGCCGCGTGGCGAATCAAGTCAGAAGTGGCCGAATATCTAAGCTCAGCGGGAATCACGGGCGGAAAATAGTTTTAGATTTATTAGGAGAGCGTCTACTAGCCAGTTCAAGAATCGTACGTGAGCGACCGAAGCGTGAAACTGGTATATTCGCACACTTCTGGGAACTTCTCGATACCATAATCCAGAAGTGCATGTGGGGGGGGGGGGTAAACGGTTCGTAAGCAAGACGAGTTGGAAAAAAAACAGATTTCTAAAATGAGTCCGAAGAACAAAAGTACGACTTTTCAGAGCACCACGTTATTTTTTTGTAATACAGTACATTTAATATTCACCAATCGGATGGATGTTATTCGGTTTAAACGAAACCAAACATTGACGTTCATCAGACAAACATTCATCATTCAGTGAGTTACATAAACGATAACATAATGGCGAGGGGACGCACGGCAGCCACTGATGTGGGGGAACTAGTATTTACTGAGGATGCCACACATACACTTGTGCGGTGTTTGAATATATTAAGAGAATTTTTTTAAAAAAATGCAGAAAAATTGTATCATTACTTGTTTCAATACGACGATGACCTCTCTCTCTCTCTCTATAAAAATAAATAAATATATATATATATATACATATATGTATACATATATATATATATATACCAAAACGACTAGCGATGTTGAATGTGCACCCACAACTAGCGCACGAATCAATCATTAAGTGTTCGGATTACAATTAAACATGTCTGTGTAAACGAAATATGTCCGAACACTTTTGTCAAAGTGAACGATTATAACCTAGATAGTTTTTTTTTATTACGGTATTTCCTATACTTAAGTTCATTTTTTTCTCTGTTATTTTTTTGAGAATACATGTTCGTTTCGTGAAGTGAACAGTTTTTGTTCTATTGCAATTTTTATGTTCATGATATTACAACATTTATTTTTTAATACACTTGTACGTATACTTTTCACATTATTATATATATATATATATATATATATATATATATATATATATATATATATATATATATATACATATATATATATAGGAGGGGGATGGGAGATTCGTCTGATCTAAAGTTAATGAAATAAAAACAATAACAAACGGCTCACCGTAAAAGCGCTCTCCTCGTCAGTCGTAGACAAAAACATACTCTGTATTCTTTTATATTAATATCGAAAATCTCGTTTCATGTACACAGATTATAAATTTATTTTAAGAAGAAAACACACACAGAGACAGAAAGAACGACGTTCACACGGCGACTGTTCATTGTACCAGTGCACTGAAGATCAGTGTGCACGTTACGTCATCCAGTTAATAGAAATCATTGTACTAATATACAGTTATTATTGTATTGCCAACGACAATTTCGTCGCTCTACGTAACAGCTTTGATTACCGACTTCTATTGAAATAATATATGTATATTACTACATGGACTGAAAACGCACTGGCCATGAATTATTGTCGATAAAGATTCGAGTAATGAATCTTAATATATGTATGTATATATATATATATATATATATATATATATATATTTATATATATATATATATATATATATACACACACACTAACTGAAGATTGTGTGGTACTGTGCCGTTTTAACGAATTTTCGTTATTTTATAGGGACGTTTTTCACTGTCATAACTTTTAAATCGAATCCATGTCGATTTCAATTGTATTATAAATTGCACGAGTCGCCGATCGCCACTCCTCGCCGTCCCTTCAGACACGGATCCGATTCGAGGATCTCGACGGGCAAAATCCCACCCTCCCCCAATCCCCAGCGACAGTACAACTCTATTCAGACAAGAAAATAATCTAGCTCATTGTTCCTCGAACCGTATACAAACATTACACACAATTTACATACGTTCATGTACATAAAAGACTCCCTCTCCCTCTCTCTCTCGCACCCCTGCACGCACGCACGCACGCACGCGACGTGCCCGTCCGTGTGCGTGCGCGTGTGCACGCTAGACGAACGCCGTTTCGGATCGCAGAGCGGAGACCGGGGCGCGCCGTAGCGGACCGTACACGACGACTCAATTCCGACATGTATATTCGTACTGTATTTTAATTACTTCCATTCGAAACTTGACGATAACGGCTCCCGTACGTTCGGCGAGCGGACGACTTCTTCGGGTTCGTCGGATACGCGGTCGTGTTTTCGTTCGTTTAATCGTTTGAAACCATCTTACCTGAATTTAATTAAAACAGCGTTTGTGCGCACGTCGTCGTCGTCGTCGGTATACCAGATAACGAGTATGCTTTGTGGCGAGTTCCGAGCGACGAAATAACATTAGATCCGATGGATGATGTGTTTAGAAAATGACGGTACACACGCACACTCAAATATGTACCTATATATATATATACATATATACATATATATACACACACACACACACAAGTATACACGAATAACTCTCTCGTATTCAAACGGACGCGCCATACATTCTTCATGTCCTCGTCAACATTTACTAATGGTACACAATAATTCATTTGACGAAAGTGCGCTCCCGCCGCCGTCCGTACAAAGCGCATCGATCGAGGGGGGCGTCCGCGCGACCGGGCGTCTAGCCCGAGGGAGCGTCGCGAAATACAAAAGGTCTGAATAGTGTGCGTCGCGCGTTCCCGCTCGGCCGGGATCGAGCCGATACATTATTTAGTTGACGAGACGTCGCGCGACATCCCAGCCCCGATTTACATAGACTCGCGCAGAAGAACCGTATTGAAATGTCTCGCGATAAATCATGAATGGACGAATGAATGTAAACACGGCCGTCACACTGTTCGCTCCGGCGCTCTCCAAACATGACGCCGACGTCGTTACACATTTATCATGCTTTTTTTCCGGAGCTCGTTCGCCGACACACCCGCGCCCCGCTCAGAAGCGTCCCGACGAAATGATTCGTCGGCGCGACGCTCCCAGGAACACGGATCCGACACGAAGCCGAATATCAGCGTACGAAATTTATTTAAACTTAACGTTCGCTCTTGTCCGGTCGAACGTAGCGTGCACTCGAGCACGATCCTGCGGTTTCAGTTCGACAGGCGATTCGTACCTGCGCATCGTGCTAAAAATAGAATTCGTCGTCGTTCGTCGATGCAACCATTCGCGCCACGACGGCGAGCGAAACGAAACGCTGCTCCGATTTCGAAAACGTCTCTGTTCCGTTGGGTCTTCCCCGATGCCTAGATCTCCTCTGACGATCGAAAAACGCGAGATTCTTCGATTTATCCAATCGCGAATTTTCTCGACCGACTGTTTTCTTATGAGGCGATCGACAACTCTACGTTAATAATGAAACATCTACCATATTTACACACCTCCCGTTCATTAACTGCACGATTCAAGTCTTTACGCGGAGCTTGTTTTCTACTATCACACACACACACTTCAACTTTGATTCTCACAATTGGCCGGATGACAACAATCTTTCTCCCGCTGACGCTACTATTCAAATATACTCCTTAGACTAATGCTCTCTAGAATAGAAATATAGAATTTTCACTTAGCTATAGCAAGCATACGGACACGGAAATTAATGCATTTTCAAATTATAATTATACTAAATTCTCGCTCGATTCAACAGTTTAATAAACAACAAAATAGCCAAAATGGTTATTGTTTCCCCGTTAACAAGTCATATATATATATATATATATATATATATATATATATATATATATATATATATATATACACACACATGCAGTGTCATTCAGAAGAATATGAAATTCCACAAACGAATAAAAAATAACATCATAAATCAACGATTCGCTTCATTATTCCATTCGATATATATGTAAATGTGTACGTGTGTGTGTGTGTGCTCGCGCGCGCGTATGTACGCCGACTTCGTTCGTTCTTGTTCCATTATATATTCAAAAAGTCCTTAATATTCGTTTCCATTCAACGTCGTCGGACGTAATACGAACAGATACAAGCCACAATGGAACCATCTCATTTTTATTGATATATCTCTCGGAGTGAGCACACAAAAGTCGATCCCGAGCTCCGTGAACGTCCTAGCGTCCCGTCGCCGGCACCGCGCCGTGTGCCGGAGCGGCGGCGGCGGGGGAGTAGGAGGAGGAGGAGGAGGACGCGATGCCGCAGAAATGCATCAATCATACTACACGAGACGTATCAATAGAGGTGACTCTGTAACGTAATGCTCGAAATATTGGCCGGAGTGGCGACGTTCACTCCGGGCTTCCATCTCCGTTGTTTACTCACCATTATAACCCGTCACTGTGATCGAACTACTAACCGCGAGACAACAACAAAAGGAGAGCGTCTCTATCAGCTCTCGCTGCCAGAGATGTATCATGCGATAGCGTCCGGGGCGGGAGCGGAGGCGGGGGGGGGGACGATCGGCCCCGACGTACACACGCACTCGTCCTCTTACATACTTACATATATATACACATATATATATATATATACATATATATATATATGTATATATATATATACATATATATATATATATATATATATATATGCATATATATATGTATATATATATATATGTATATATATATATATATATATATATATATATATATATATATATGTATATATATATATATATGTATGTGTGTACACCGACGCACACTCGCGCGCGCGTCGATGTCGCACGACGAAAAATCGCTCGTTCGCAGGAGGACGACGACGACTTCGAACGCGAAGAAACACAAAAACTCATATTACGATGTCGACTCTTTATACTCTGTCGACGTCTACGAAACACGAAGACAGAGAGAGCTATGTCGAAATGTTGGGAGTGTGATGTGCTTGTCGATTGCCGCCGGATTGTCAGAAATGCCGATGATCGAACGTGTGTATGTGTGTGTGAGTGCGTGCGGTTACGGATTTCGTTTGTGTTCGCTGTTTGATAGTCGAGAAACTAAAACCAATAGTTCGTATGCCGCTCGTGTGTATTATCGGCTCAAGAGAAAATCTGTATGCGTTGTTGTTTCATCGACGAAATCTAACGTCGATAAGACGTTCAATAAATAAATAAACTCAAACGAAACGACACGACTATTAAAAACAGTTTGAAATTAATTGTACATTTTCAGTCAAAAATAGATTTAACAAATATCCAACGCAAAATATACAGCGCATATGAAATATTACATGTATATACATACATATACATATCCATATATACATATACATATATAAATATATATATACATATATATATATATATATATATATATATATATATATATATATATATATGCATATATACGTATACACACAAATACATACAAATATATATATATATACATATATATACATATTCATATACATATATATACATATATATATATATATATATATATATATATATATATATATATATATGTATATACACATACATACGTACGTACGTACGAGTGTGTGCAGTGTAAATCAAAAGAGAGATATTTTTTTATAAGAACTGAAGAAATCAATGTTTTGCATGCATCGTCGTCGGACTATTAACAAGAAATGCTCATTCTTGAATAAAATAACAATTTTTCAATAAAGGATCGTTCGAGTTTCCGCAATGAACAGTCAAATCGTCGCGCTGGCGTGCGCCAATGCTTCGAGAGCAGCACGAAAATCATTATCGGACAATTAATGTCGTTCGATTCAATATGGCAGCGCGTCCGCGTTATCCGCAGAGCCTTGCGCTGCGATGCAACGCCACGGTGGGGGGTGGACGCGCTCCAGACCGGGTCGTGCCCGAATGTACCGGTCTCGGCCGCCTTAGTGAACGCACAAACCTCGCAGTAGACAGGATTTGTATGTATCGTCGCGACGTTACGTGTCGCGGGTGGAATCATCGCGTGTTGCTGTTCTCTGCACGGTCGGAACGTGTGCTGTTAGGAGACGTCGTCTCTAGCGCAACGATCGCTGATAACGACGGTCTCGAGTGAAACCGATTGTAAGAACGGGGATATACCAGTGTTTGTGTTTACACGAAACAAACAAATTGTAGAGACACAAGAACGCCCGGGAGCGCAACGACGTGCGGAGTTTTTTGTACGAGCGTATGTGTTTAAGTTACAGATCGCATCGATGCACTGAAATGGGATTCGAACTCGAGACATGAATGCACGGTTCGACGCAATCTGCGACAGTGCGAAACATATAACAGAGGCACGAGATCGAGCGGGACGTTTTTGAATACGGCCGCGACATTTACGTTTTAAAAAAACAGTCGCGTAGCACGTCTCGTTCACACTAGAGTGCGTGATCATAAATTCAAATGCATCCGTGTCAACATAATGAAATCGATAGAACAGTACCGAATGGACGCCACGAACATTTAAGAGTAGAACAGTGAAAATTTACCGATTTACAACGATGATCCGTTTGAAAGCGACGACGAGCAGTGTGCGTGATTCACTTCTTCTCGACTGAGATATAATCGTGCGCGGGCATATAGAGTGCAGGGGCTCTTGTGTAAGTGTGCTCGACGGCCGAACGTGTTCAATGCAAATGTGCGCCGGGCGCCAAGCGAGCTGAAAGGCATTAATGTGTTTAATGAACGAGCGCATTTCTATACGAACAGGAAAATCATAACAGGATGCGCTCGCGCACAGTGAGAGGATCGAACAAAACGTCAAATATCAATGTACCTGGACACGGTTTCTTTTTCTGACAATAACAAGAGCGTGCATTGCTTTCAATACAGTTCACAAACTAAATGCTCGAGTGTTCTGTCTCGCGGTCCGGATCTCGTGTCTCGCGCGATTCACGATTCGTCGCGTTTCCGACGCCGCCTCTTCCTTCGCTCCTCGCGCAACAGCGCTAGATCGCAGCCCGGATACAGCGTCGCGCAGTCGGCGTTGCCGAGCCCGAGCACGGCGGCTTTCAGACTCTCGAGCATGGCCGGCGCGGGCGCCAGCTTCGTCGACAGTCGTCCCGACAGCCAGCTCAACGCCAATCTGGAACGAGCGAAACACACGGGCGCAGTTCGTACGCGTCGCGCTCGCCGACTCGCCGCCCGCGCACTCACCCGTAAACCGGTATCCAGATCTTCTGGTTGTCTTCCGTCCGTCTCGAGTATTTGTTGTTCGCGCAGATCGCCTCGCGCAGACAGTTGCCGTCGTCCTGGTCGGCGACGGCGACGGCTTCCATCGAGAGCAACACGCGTCTGGCGAGCTCGTTGACGACGCTGACGTCGACGACGTCGCGTCGCTGCCGATGCTGGTATCCGCCAGCGGTGCCGTAGCCGCTTCCGGACGTCATGCTCAGCAGTGCGCTCGACGTGGTGGTCGTCGTCTTTTTCGTCTGAATCAGATACGTTCGCCTTTTTAATGTCGTCGTCGACGCGTCGCGTCGCGCCGGGGGAGAGCGCGCCGAAGCGGGCGCCTTTTTTTAACAAAAAACATAACGACGAATGCGCCGTTCGCACGAGCCGCTCGACGAGAGCGAAACGAACGGACGCGAAGGACACCAACGTACCGCTGCGATGCAGAGCACGACCTGGATGGCGAACACGCCGAACGAGAGGAACGCGAGCGCCGTCAGCGCGATGTCGAACAGGTCCTTCAGGATCATGTCCTTCTTGCCGCCGTGCGCGCTCGGATAGTGATAGTGGGAGACGTACTGTGGCACGACCTCCTGATGCTGGTGTGGCGTGTATTCGATCTCGTCCGAGTGTCCGCTCGGATGGACGTAGTGGACGGGAACGGGCTTGGTTTCTAACGAACGGCGAGAACGTTGTTGAAAAGTCGACAGAGTGCGCGCGCGCGCGCGCGCCTCGAGCTCGTCGCGTCCGAACGCGTTTATCATTCTGTTCCGATTCTCACCTCCGTATCCCGAATGCGCGTATCCGACCTTCTCGCGATTTCCGTGGAACCGCTGCTTCGCGGCGGGACGTTCTTCTATCGCGTATCCGGTCACGTCGCCTTCGATCTCTTCGTTGCCGTCGTCTCTGTGCTCTTTCACGTACACGTCCTCATCGTCTGCATCGTCGTCGCCCCTGCCGCCCCTGCCCTGGAATCCGTAATGTCGGTAGATGTCCTCCAGAGTGGTCGTTCTTGAAAAACACAAAACGATAAACGACGCCGTATCACATTTCGATGTTGCACGGTATTCATTTCGAGTGTTGTCAGTTCCGCGTGCATCTGTTAAACGTGTCACGACGACACACAGACAAGTCTGAATGCAAGAAGTGCGTCTCTCGTGGCGATTGATTCGAGACGGAGAATCAAACGTTCGTTTCATTTACATTTGCGTTTTCTACAGAGAGCAGACACGCGGTGCTATGGAAAAAAGTAGACACACGTCCGACTCAAACCAACGACGCAACGGTATCGCTACGAAACAGAATGTCCGGTTGTGTGCGAATTGTCTGTGTGCGCGTGCGTGCGCGTGCGTCGATTGCCAGTTAATCGCGCGACGTACTTCGACAGCCAATCTCGATAATTGGACGAGCCGGGATCGGACAGCATGCTGTCCTTGATCTCGGACATGTCGACCTGCCCCATCCGACGCTGCGGCGCCGACCTGTTCGTGCCGTTCGTGGACGCGTGGCCGAGACGTCGTTTGAACCGCACCGGTTTCATCTCCTCGAGGATTTGGTCGGCCACAAAGTTACGGCACAAGTATTCGTTCATCATTTTCCTGCAAGAGATGTGTTATAGCAACTGTAAGACGGCTCGAATGTATTTATCTTTTACACAAGGAATGGAAACGTTTACTATCGAAAGCAATCGTACACGCACAAATGAACACGGAGAGCTTTTCGAAGAAATACATAAATACATATATATATATATATATATATATATATATATATATATATATATATACAACAAAAGAGATATAATCCGTAAGTCTTATAATAATTTAAATCGGTTTGCGTCTGCTTCCCGGAATCAAAAAAAATCGTAATATTTATTCAACGGATCGACGGAGTCGTCAGTACAATCGACGAAGAATCTAAAAGGTCGTTTGAGCCGCCTGCCCCGGATAATTCCGCGAATTACATTCCGCACAGTGTCATTTCATTTGTCGACAAATACTGTTATTAAACGCGAATCGCACAAAGTGTGACATTGTGGCGCGTGTACCGTGAAAGTTGGTCTGGTGGATCTAACGACATAATTTCATAATTGGAGTGTGCACACTCCCGCTTGAAAACATTGCTGAGTGGTGTATTTTTCTTACAATACACACACACACACACATATATATATATATATATATATATATATATATATATATATATATATATATATTAATTTGATTCGTAAATGCATGTTTTTTCGCATTTTAATGCCTCCGAAATCGAAACAAAAAAGCCGGAAATTGTGAGCGGTGTAAGAAACGGGAAATCGTCCAGACGTTAAGCACGGCTGGCTGTCAGAGAGACATTTTGATTCCCTATCGTCATTTAAAATATCTTTTATACCAGCATCCGATGAAACCGCATCTAAAGGAAAATTATGTATGCAAAAAAACACACACACACACACACACATAGTCTAAAACGTAAGTCCGATATGAACGAAACGGATGTACAGTGACGGGGTCTCTAGACAACAGAAACGAAGGTTTTCACGTGCCTCCGATCCCCTTTCCGTCGGTCCACTGTCGAAATCTTTCGAGCGACGGATCCAACGTGCGCCGGCCGACCGTGTGTCGAGCACGCGCGCCACAATAGGAAATCGAGGAACGGGCCGATCCCGTTCATCCGTCGACAGATCTGTGAACGAGTACCTGTGGAATCCCATCGTGAGCATCGCATCGCTGTAGGTGCCGTCGGCGTTTGTGAGCGGCGTCGCGTTCGGGTCGACCGTTTCGTTCGGAAATCTCGGACCCGGACGCGGACCCGGACCGTCCAACATGAGGAGCGAGCCGGGCATGAACTCGTCGTTGAGTATGTCGTCGACATCGACCTCGGTGTCTTCTGAACACGCCGCGCACTTGATCAAATGCACCAACAGTACCGACTGCAGAAGCATTTCGTGTTTGCGCACCGTGGACGTCGAATGCTGAACGGACGCGCGTTCGAACACCGAACGACTATTCGTTTGTGTACGTACGTACGTATCTGCGTATTATGCTAATATTCCGACGTCGCGACACGTCTGTCACGAATACGGAACGGAACTGAGTGACGCTCGGCGTTCGTTCTCTCGGATCGCTCCGAGAATGCAACGCGATCGACGGAGCGTGCAAATCTGCGCGCGAGGATCTAGCGAGTCCGCCACGTTCGTTTTATCGCCGTATCTTCTTTTTTCCCTCATTACGAAGTCTGTCCGTAACAGTGCCCGCTGATGTACGCCACAACGTTGTACTTTCGTCGATAGTGACGAAACGGACCTAACAACCCTTTTACAAGTGGATTAAACGATCGGAATGTTATTTGCAATTCTTCGACGAACTGAAAACGATCACGCTGACGACCGATGAACGCTGAAGTGGAACGATATGCGACGAGTTGTTTTCAAAATGTCTAACTATTGTAAAATTATCAAGAGGAACTCCTTCATTGCGAGAGTGATCTATCAAACAATCATTTCTTTCTCTCTACGAACTATTTCTGCGTTTCATTTATTATTTTCTTTTTGTAATTCTTGAACATCATATTTTATTAGCTGACAATATTAACTTATTTTATATTTTTGTCAATTCAGAATAGCCGTTTTTTAAACATCAAGTCACTAATTAATTTATTAAAATTAAACGAGTGATAAAAGCAATACATACTATATATATATATATATATTATTTTTATTTCTGATGATCACAAAATAATCACATTACTTTATAATAACTGTAAAAAAATAAGAAGGAACTGTAATCTCTATTACAGTGGAAACTTAATAAATGATTGTTTATTAATTATTCAAAGTTTATCCAAATTATATATATATATATATATAGATAGATAGATAGATAGGTAAATAGACAGATAGGTAAATAGACAGATAGATAAATATTACAATTAAGTGCAAAAAAACGCACCGGTTCGTCAAAGAACGGAAATATATATGTTGTTTGTAGTAGCTTTTTATTAAAGTCATTTAAGAAATCTTCATTGCATGAAATCCACTTAAAAAGAATGTTAAAAACTGAATCGTATGTTTATGTACACGTGTGTGTGTGTGTATATATTTATATATACATATTACTAAATTAAATATTCCTCTTTCATACATCATTTTGTCATGAAGTAAATATTTGCGTGAATAGTTAAGCATCATCTTTGTTGTAGGAAAAATATGTTACCAATATAATTATTTAAGTAATTAATACCTTTAGGGTATGAAGGTGCACATTTCGCAGTTAATAATTTATATATATATATATATATATATATATATATGTATATATATATATATATACATATATGTACATATGTATACAAAAACCAGTATATAATTACATGATATTATAATCATTTTGTGTCGAAACGTTTTAATTGAAATTAGAAACGTTTTGTCGCTGTAAAAATTCAATCGCCTTCCTGTTTCACAGGTGTAATAACGAGATCCGTCTATATCACTTGTACGGTTAGAAAGAGAACATCTTCGAATAGGTGGAACGTCATTTTGACTCGCGCATGGGATAGAAAAGACAGTCAGAATGATAATTTCGAAGCGTTGAAACGAATCGCCTGATCTAGATTTTCAGCTGGACGGCGTGCTTGCACGCGTTGCAAAATCGATAAAAAGATAATTCTCTTCTACCGACAAACCTTCGCAGTTCGAATCCACGTCAATTGGGATTCATTTCTTCGGAATGATTCGATCTGTTGTACAGTTAAGCCGTCCGTATGTGTCCCGCCACGGTACACGGCGTGCACCACACACAAAGTATCTTTCGCTCTGGTTTCCTCGCGCGGAATCTTTCACGCTTCCGTGATCTTTCTCGTGTCGTGTACAGACTTCATGTCACGACGTCAACAGTCAAGAAAAAAATGTACGGTGAATACTGCGAGTAACGATTTAGACAGCTGCATCGGTTAATCGTTCCATGCGCGCCGCTTCCGCGACTCTGTCCGTGCCGTCTGATTCTGTTATCGTTCGGATTCAGTTAAGCGACATTATCTCGGAACGAGAAAGCGAGGCGGAAATCGCAAATTAATTTTCCACGATGACGAAGTCGGACGAGCCGCGCGACCTGTTCGAGTTCCGGCCGAAGAGACGCTCGACGGTTTGGAAAATTTCGGCGCTTGTTTTAATCGAGCGCTGATATTCCGATCGCTGCCCATCACTCACCCGTGCGATTCGTTCATTTCACAAACAAAACAACCGTACGAATCCCGGTCGACCTGCATGTAAATACACACACGCACACACACGCGCATCGGCACAACAGTATCTAGAGCGTTTACATTCATAATCTGCCGCCGTTCGCCGACGCTCGGTCCATATTTCACGTTCTCCAGATACGTTTTTCGCTCTTCCCCGATAGCGGCATTCGCCGCGACGGCGCACGCACGCACAGCCCGCACTCGCACGGCGGCGGCGGCGGCGACGACGACGCACGCAACAAAGAGACGGAGACGCCGTGGCATAAAAACCGATAATATCCGCTATCAACTTCCTATGTGTGCTTTTAGGAGACGCTCTTTCAAGCGCCGTACGTTTCGCTAACAGCGCTATTTTCATCGTTTCACACATTCCATTTTTCCTTGTCGTTTATTGATGTCCACCTTAGAAAATGTTTTTATTGTGGCGGCGCGTACAAAAATTAAATTATATTCACCGTGCGCCGACCAGCGGCGATCGTCGGCTTTCATATCTACGATCGACTATTTGTACTTTCTACGGCCATTAGAAATCTATCTACACACGTGTGTGTATATATATATATATATATAAATGTGTGTGTCTGTTCAAGATTAATTGTTGAGAAGTTTACATCGCTTTAATTACAAGAACAAACAATAGATGAAGAATGTTTGAAAGAGGCGAGGACTGAATACGACAATGAACGTGAAATGTAAGTGTAAACGATATAGAGTGACCGCAGTGATTGCAGTTACAAATCGATCGAAGAAAAAGGACAATTAGTCGGCTCCGAATGCCGAACTGGTGGCAACTTTCATTCTATATTTTGCGTTGACAATAAAAGGATAATAATGAAAAACCGGAAGAATTCTGCGCGCTTAAATTGAATCAATCGTGACTCCGTGTTGAATTACAATATTTCCTTGTCGTTTTACGATTTCGAGGTGTCAACTTCAACATTCAAAAACACTGTATATCGCGGTCAAGCAATCGGTACACGCTCACGAAACAGTAAGTGGTGAGGACGACGACGACGACGACGTCGTGAAAGCAGCGTATTCGATTTCGTAGATGTTTCGCACTCGAGCCGAACAAAAATCGGCGATTTGCTTCGTTTTTACGGGATGCGTCGTGATCTATGCGTTTCGTAGCAAAGGGTAGAGGTGATATTGATTCAATCTTGAATACACCAAATATTTCGTTCGATCGTTTTATTTTATTTAATATACCGTCAAACCCGACAATGTAAAAACAGTGTTGTATATTTTATGTATAATATTTTTAATTGTCGTGTTGTGTATTGAAATGTTTAATTGTCGATTTTCTAAACCATTTTGTATGTTTTCGATACTTTCATTATTGAAAATATTTCGGTAATTTGAACATTGATTGTTAAACTTAATTCAGTATACTTTAGTACATTGTAGGAACGATAAATAAATATTCTCGGTACGGACAGTCGCATCGAACAGCTCGAACGAACCGGTCGAGTTGTTGAAACATCGAAAAACGAAGCAGATTTGTATCACTTAGTATAATTGTCAACTTGTATTCTTTCGATAATTATAATCATACTGTAACTGCATTATTTCCTCATATTTATAAATAAATACAGCAATTATATTTGAACTATTGGTGTTTTTTTACTCAGTAATAAAAGAGCAGTAAATACATCAAAACCTTTTTATATAAACATTCAAAACCAGTTAAATCACGTTAAGTGGGGGTTTAACAAATTTTCCACTATGAAACAGGCAAAAAATGCCACAGCAGTGGAAGTGGTCCGAAAATACACCGATGACTCCTTCATAGAGCCATCGTCATCTGTTTTCCGCAAAGTACTCGTCAGTTACCCGACGGACGGAGAAAAGTTGTACAAAATAACGAACGATATTTCAACGATCGACATGCATTCCTCTTTTTCGTAAATAAACATTCATTTGTCATAAAAATGAGCACCGAATTAATTTGTACATGTTATATATATATATATATATATATATATATATATATATATATATATATATATATAACACAAACGGATCTAAGCGTATATGTGTGTGTGCGTGTCGTGCACAGTGGTCGTTTCGTAAACCTTTTTTTTCTGGGCGTGTAAATACGAAACTGCGTTCCTCCGTGCGACAGTCAACAAAACGAAAAAAATATCTATGCGGTAGGGCCGATTTTTGTGTTTCCCGTCAATTATCGCACGGTCGAATTGCTTATCTTCCAATTAGACCGTTCAGCGCGTTTAGAGCGCTGCACGAACTTTGGACATTCGGCAAACAGACATTTTATATTAATGGTGTTTGCATAAAAATCGCCAATTGACATTTGACGAAGGACCTCGGCGCTCGTCCGTCGAACGCCGCATGAATTTCGAACGCGTCCGTGTGTGTGTGTGTGTACGTACGTGCATATACATACGTATATATATATATATGAATAAATATAAAGAGATATATGCACATACACGAATCTATAAATCAACATAATAACTTTCAATTAGCAGCCACACATGAAATGATAGAACAATCGTAAAATAACATCGAATATTTTAGACGATTTGCGCGTTTAAATGTCTGTTTTTGATTCATTCAGTGGACGTTTACTGTTCTAAAATAAGATTTTTTTTTCAAATATTGTCGACTCCACTGCACAGACATGCAAGTGATTCGAAATCGATTTGAAACATCCATTTCTGTTTTGTGACAGAACGGCTCCGTGTAGCAAATCAAATGACAATCGGCCCAAGGCGTCGTATAAAAAAACACAATTATCACTCATGATAACTGTGCACACTTCGTGATTATTGTTTCTGTCTGGTCAGAAACGAACGCGAATCTGTGTCATGTTTACGGACGACCCGTTCCGCATACCACTGTTCAGTTTGGTGCTCTTCGTAACACGGGAAATGATCAGAGACGATTCGTGGTGACGGAGGACCGAGAGGCGCCGTTTGTAAAAGAAACAGAAAAGGGCTACCGTGCATCGCTCGATGTAAGAATAAAAATGCACACGACAGAGAGGCCCGCATTATGATTATATGTGTATATTATTATGATAGTAACATGCCGCGTCTAGCTCGGCGAGTCCACATGCGTGTCGATATATGTTCGTCTTTGTCGTTCAGCAGCAGGTGCGGCGTTCGTGTGACTCGGACGATAAGAACGACTGAAATAAAACATTCACACACGCGAAAAATCCACTTTTCGGATATCGTTCTCTTTCGGCCGGAGCAAAAAAAAAAAAGAAAAAATGTGATGCGGTTTCAAGACGTCATCTCGACATCCCGCTAAACGTCGTGCACGTCTCGGCGCGTGAGGCGAGCGCAAATCGAGGGTGGAGAGCACGGGCGTCGTTCGTTTAATTAACGCACCATAAAAATGGCGCGCGGCGGGCGGGAAGCGGGCCGCGCCGCTCCGGTGAACGCCGTTCGTCCGCGGCGCTTCCGTTGATCTTTTTAAGATAAACGATCGTTTATGTTCACGGCAATACAATGGTGTAAAATAGCAAATAGATTTTAAAGTGGTTAAGGAACGAGCCAAACGGGCGCGGCCTGCACTGCGCACGAGCGCCGCTCGACCAATGGCGCGCGACCCCGCGCCGGCCGTCGGGGCGACGGGAGACGCGATGGGCCGAGACTCGCGGCGCGTAGTCGTGCGTCTGTACGCTGTCGTCTCCGTCGTGCCCGGCTCGTCGGAGGCA
Organism: Acanthacorydalis orientalis; assembly: GCA_034766995.1. Taxonomy (NCBI): domain Eukaryota; kingdom Metazoa; phylum Arthropoda; class Insecta; order Megaloptera; family Corydalidae; genus Acanthacorydalis; species Acanthacorydalis orientalis. Next base: position 37,673,418 of record CM068321.1, on the reverse strand, counting down.
CGGTTGCGCGAAAAGACAATCGCGGCCGACCGGCCGGCGCCGTCGCGCAGAAACAATGACGGTTCGTTTCGAATCGAAAAAAAGAAGAGCAAAGCGCGGAGACCGAACACGTGCGCGCGATCGGTATTCGCGGCCGTCGAAAGCCTCGAAGTAAATGAACGAAACGAACCGACGACACTGTCTCCGGGCTATTATTCAGTTGCCGGCTGATTCAACGCGTCAACGGGACACGCGACTCAGAACGGCAACGAATATAATGAATCGTATAAGAAACAAGAAAGGAAAAACCCGCCCCGACGACGAACAGGACAGCTTCTGCACGGACGAACCTAAAAATCGGACATGATACATTGTCTAGCGACCGCCTGATCAGTTCGAAGACGAAAACGCCGAGATCCTGTTCTGCCTAACAGCCAAGATCGCTGAATGTTCCTTCATCGAAATGTCGTACGATCGATTACTGTATCTACTGTAGCGCGCTAGTGCGATGCCATCGTCGTCAAGGCGCGAGTAAAGGAAAACTCTGCACGCTTTCCACGTCCGTGTTCATCACTTCTCGACACAATCTCGTTTTCGAGATCCCTGTACTTATCATTGTGCACGGGTCGGCATTTAATTTATGTCACGTCGCTGATACAATAACACTCAAAGTCAACTGTTATTGAGCTGGCATTCGACCGCTGTTCGAATCTCTTTATCGGAATTGTGTTCGTTTCGTATATACGATTTTTCGCGAGAGTATTACAACAAGCAGCGCATTCATACTTTAATCGCTAAAAGTCAATCGCCGCTAATTTAGTTTTCAGTCGTGAAAACAGCTCGCTAACATTTTAGACTGTAGACGATCGGATACACAGATCAAAACTACACCGACCAGTCGAGAAATGGCACAGCACGAGAGACGGATAGGAAACGCGCATATATAACGTTCACTAATATTTCCGATATGTCGATAGTTTGTTTTAATGACTATTTCGGGAGACATCGACAGAAGCGTACTATATTACATAACAGCAAAACAAATTCCAGTGGGGGAAACACCGAACGGACTCTCTTCGCAAACATTCTCTGACATTCAAAAACATTTCGGATGTCCATCACGCGTACAAAATTAATTCCGTGCGCTTTTTTTTACAAGTTATGAACGTTTTCGGAGAAACGGAACATACTTCAATGCTCAAAATATCACCGACGATTGTCTATAACACTGCTCCGTCTGCCCGATGACCGACGGGTCCCTTGTCGAAAACAAAATCGCGAACTCTGAGTCGATGAAGTCGTGATGCACTTTCGGACCTGTTCCGCTGTTCTTCCGTATTTTTTTGCATGTTCTCCGCGTCACGACACACCTCCTACGAAAGCTGTACGAATCGTTCTCGCGGCTCGGGCGGCATTTCTCTCGGGTGGAATGCGACGAGCGTGCGACGCCTGTGATACACTGCTTTTCGGACGCCATCGTGCTCACTACCGCCTCGCGAGGTAACGTCAATTATTTGGCCAAAATACGTAGTGTTTTTAGATGTTATCGTTGGCGATTGAAGGTCTTGAAACGACAAGAATATAATTTAAAACAGAGTTACGACTGATTCAGTGCAAAGACACCGAATTGATTTTCACACCTGATTGTAATTACGCGTCGAGTGCGTAACCTTATAGAATCGATTACATTCAATTTGATCGCAAACCGCGAACAGACGAAATGAAAGAGCACTCGCACGGGATAAATAAGCGTCGAATAAAAATAAACGCGACGATCCGCCACTGTACTCGAGCGAAACGAGAGCCGGCGACAAATTGTATGCTCGAATCGCTGTCTCTGCTGCATTCGGTTGTGCTCGTGGAACGATTTCGATTTTTATATCCGCTCACAGACGAAATTTCGAATCGTACACACGAACACAGTCACCGGCTGAATTCGAAAACGTACAGGAAAAAAAACCAATCGTTTCCTATACAGAAGATTGATATTTATCACATGGGGAAAAATCTATAGGAATAGAACCAATCTATAACCGATTACCGAGCATAAGTTCGCGGCGATAAGTATATTAAAATTTTGTTTAAGGTAGCTTAGAAAAAACATCTTTCTATGCCAGTCAATGATTTCATTAGAGCTCTAAATACGTACTAATAAGCGTACGTTTCGTTAAGTTTACATAATCCAGATTAAGGTTGCGATTATTTTTACACGGGGGATGTTTGAAAAGTATTTACGCGATAAAAACACCCATAGACAATTGAAATATCTGGCGTGTACTGTAAGATACATTCGATTCGATTCCGAAATCCATATAAAGTTCGTAGCGCCGGAATCGCGACTAACAGATAATTAACATACACGTACAATGTATATATTCAAAACAATAAAATTCTTTTGATTTGACTGATACGAAATGTATGAACAACTTAATTTTAAATTAACCTGTAAAATACATTCCTGCAGCACTCGCAAAAAAAATAATACTACTATTATTGAGTACGTGGTCCTGTGAAACGTTATTTAAATAACATAGACTATTTATCATACTTCCACTTCTGTAAATATTTAGCATCTTACCTTAAAACAATAAAATTTATTTTTTAATTTCTGTCTTTTTTATGTGTGTGTGTATATATATATACATATATATATATATATATATATATATATATATATATATATATATATATATATATATATATATATCTGAGAGTATGTTTTGAAAATATTTTCTCCGGCGCATTGAACTGCCGATGGATATTGTATATTTGTATATATATATATATATATATATATATATATATATATATATATATATATATATATATATATATATATATATATATAATATATATCGCTGTTAAGATCAAAAAGGAACGGCATAAAGCGGACGTGATAACCGTGTAAAAAAAAAACGAATAACTAATAGACGGATCCACCGTTCGACGAGCGACCGTCGCGCGGTCGCCTCTCGCACGGCGACGCGAACGAGCGACTCGCACCTCAGCGGCAGCAGCACGTACGTGGGGCGGACGCGGCGCCGGCGATAAGAAAGTGTTAAACCCGCCGCCCGAAGTGAGAATATGTACATGTCCGAAACACCTGTTTTAGCGGCTGAGAGGTGTCGGTGCGGCGGTTCGACGCGCGCGCGCGGGGGGCGGGGGCGGTTTCGATTCTCTCCCGGCGAACCATTACGGGCGGGCGGCCCGACATATAAATCACGGAGTTTGCTGAAAGCTTTTATGCTCCGAATCACTGCCTCTTGAACGGCACAAGAGAGCGGGGAAATTGGCCATCACGTTACGTTACGAATTAAAACGCTCGAGACGTGTTTAATTTATGATCACGCCATCTCGCCGCAGAGTACGTACAATACGGATGACGGTTGTGTTGTCTGCGAATGTGTTTCGCGCCCCGCGTCGACCCACGCTCCCGCGCCGCCCGCCGACGCGGCGGCGGCGGCGGGCGGGCGGGCGGGCGACGGGGCGACGGGACGCTGCGTCTCCACCTGTCAACATTGCGAGCTGCTAAAATGTGCGTCTGCGGTGATTGATGACACGACGTCCGTTAATTTCATCGGGGTAGTTATTGGATAATTATTTTTATACTCGTTAACGGACGGACGCACGCACGCACGCACGCAGCGACCCGTCCCGATCGACTGCCGGACACACGTGTGTTCTCACGTCCGTTCGACGAACTTTAACGAACGAGCGTTCGAAGAATGAAAATCTCCTACTTTTCTAACAGTCGCCCTGGTATTTTACGATCTCTAGAATCACAGAACTCGGGACGGGCTGAAAATCACACGTGTCGTAAGCTGCCAGCGGTCGGTCCGAATATAATTATTGGCGGTATCGCGGAACGAAGAGAGAACGATACGACGTCGTCGTCTCTAGACGCACGTGAGAGACGGACGAAGAATAATGTTACGACAGTCATTGGCGATCGGAAACATCACTGGGCGCTCGCTCGTTCCGGCGACAGTGAGCGGTGATGCAATCGTTCGAGTACGAAATGTCGTCTCGACGCCTCCAAGGACGAGCGACGCCCTGACGAGGACCCTTCAGCCTAGATGAGCGCATACGGGTGAGTCATCGTCGCGAGAGGACAACGGCGTCGCCGATCGCACCGTGTGTGCGGTCGCACGTGTGTCGAAGGAAGGAGAGAACGACGGCGCCGCGCCGCCTCCCTCCTCGGCATCCGACACACGAACTCGCCGGTCGCTCCACGCCCGCGTTCAAATCCGAAATCGTTCGACGGCGGCGGCCGAAAAACACGCGTCCAGAATTAATCAAGGTGATTTCGCCAACGCGATTAAGATTAATGCATTTATAATTCGCGAGCCATTAGTCAACGCGAGACAATGAGGCGTCGGGCGCCGCCGTCGGCCCCGACGTACACACACGCGCGCGCGCGCACGCACGAGAACGATCCGCTCGGTCCGTGGGAGGGTGGACCGCGTCGGCGGTAAAGAGATACCCCGCCACTTAACAACACATTTATTTAACATCGTACACCCCGAGAGAGAAATCCCGTTATAAGCGGCGCGCATTAAATAACTAACACAATGGACCTTAATGTGGCTATATCTCGGCGTTATGAAAAACCTCACCGCCCGTCACAACACTTGAGTAGTGTGGGAGAATTATAATAGCTGCTGGTGGTGTACGCGCGTCCACACCAGCGCACGCCAACAGGGCGGACGCCCGGGCGGCGCGCGGAACCTCGCCACGGTCGCACGCGCGCACATCAACATAAACGTATTATATTACGGTAAAAAAAAAACACACTTCTTCGTCGTCGTCGTCATCTTCTTCCTCTTCGCGCGCCATAAAACAGAGCGCTTAATTGACAGTATCGCGTTTCGTGGCTAGAATGGACGAAATCAATTTCATCCGACAGCAAGTCGAACGGCCTGCGCTCATTTCGTTATATCGACTTTCGGCTAGCGGAACACTTCTGTCATGTTCTCACTTTCGAAACGTTTAAATACACTAAATTTTCGGCTTTTTCCAGAAGGCAGATATTTTCGCAAAAAAAAAACCTAATCGATACTAAAAATATTCACTACAACGTTCTAACCGAAGAATTAACAGCACTATTAATACTGTATTCATAGTTGTCTGCGCGTTTTACACATATCGGAGCATCGGTTTCTTTCAAGTTTTTAACTTTCGTGAAATGCCTCTCTCCATTTTGTTTCGTTTACGTCTCGAGTACTTTCGATAATAATTGAATTCAATCGAATACTATTTGAACATGGCGACTGTAGACCGGAGTTGAAGAATTTTTGAAAATAAAGTCTTTCTTAGCTTCTTACAACAAAGAGTACAAATGGACCCCATATGTATCGATGTGTATATATATATATATATATATATGTATATATATATATGTATATATATATATATATATATATATATATATATATATATGTATGTATATATATATGCATATATATACACACACACACACACATTATTTATAAATATTTAGCTTTAAATTGTATTCATACGGCCACGTTCTGGATACCGAAAATTTAGAAATAAAATTACAATACGACTAATCAATATCCAAGCACTATTCTAACGCTGTTAATAGGTTTTTTGAATCGTCGTCAGTGCCGATAAAGTATAATTCTGTCCGAGTGTCGACTCTAGGACAAGTAATTCATAAAATAGTTGTGAAAAATCATGGATCTTTTATGTGGACGCTTGCTACTTCAGGCGATTACGTTCGGTTATATCGTTTATTGTTATCGTAAACGCGACTCGTCGCCTGGTAGTTCTATGGTATTCCAAAGGGTATACGGCAAGTTGCCAGAAAACAGTCCGAAGGCCGAAACCGGTCGTGGCCGAGCATAATAGACATAAACGGAAATCAGAGAAACGAAGAACCGAAATCGAGACGCGCGAAAGAATCGCGATCGAACGAAAAAGATTAAATGTTCGCGTCGATGCCATTTGTTTGACGACCGCTGCGCGGCGACGGTACGTGGACGAGGGCGCGAACGTTGAGGTGAGATGGATCTCGCAGGGCTGCGAACACGCGAAATACCAATCTGTGCAGGTGTCTGTTTAGATGTCTGCAGACGTATACATTCGCGCACACACACACACACACACACTTACACACGGCCACTTACCAATCCGCACGCGCTGCTGCAGTAGAGATCTCCCCCGTATGTAGAACGGCGGTGGTCGGGAGGCGTGCGGCGGCGGATAGATACAAAATGTAAAATGCGCGATTTGTAAAAGCGGTTCGCTTTTATTTCATAAATGTAGATTTATTATTTGAACGAATTTTAAATTATTTGTTAACACACAACAATACACACATCCGTACGCACGCTCGTCGGTGTGTAATCATACATACATATGTATATATATATACATATACATATATATATATATATATATATATATATACAAAATCAGAAAAATAATACTTTTTGTATTAATAAAGAAATACACAGCTGGGCATCTGATCAGACGAGTGATAACTTTATGCTAATGGCTAGTGAAAGAATCGAGCCGAGACGCTCGGACCGATAATCGATTTAAATCACTTCGTATTTGAACTGAAAAACTGCAGTGCACTTTAAACGGACGGACACATCTGCAACTTTTAACGAATCTCGACAAGCTACATAAAAAAAGGACATCCTAAATATGTACGAACTAACTTAACATCGTTTCGATCTAATACAAGACCAGAAATGTCTATCGACAATAATCAGGACCGATCCACAATCAACTATTAAACGTTTTCATGAAGAGTATTGGTCTGTTCACTATGCGCCGTACGGAAATTCGTTTGTGAGAGCGAATCAGGGGAACTGGAAATCTGACGTAGCGAACGTATGGATATTCGATTTCTTACACGCTCGATTTCGTTAATTTAACGTTAAATAATTATTTTGTCATTAACAGTGTTTCTGTAAACGACACTGCCGTTTATCATTTCACAAGTTACCTTCTCTTTGTACGTTTCATTTACATTAAAACCGACCCGCTGTGTAAATTAATGATCTGATGAAATCGCCGCAACAATGTTTTTTTTTCGATCGGCCGGCAGTCGGTCCATCGCGACCGTTTGTCTCGAGACTAGATTCGCGAATGGCGCACGCTACTGAAACGGACGTCTCTTTTAAACTGATCTGAATGTTTTAAAAACTGGAATCGTGATCGTAATTATAGTACGCTGGCACTGCGGATTAAATCCATAACATTATGAGAGCACAGTTCAATCGAAGTACAGGCGATCGTTGTTCAATGCTCAACATACGATAAAAAACATTTCTAATTATACAAATCGTACTTTCTCAGATGTCATTATTATACAGCTAACATTTTCACTCGATTTCATAACTGCTTTTCTTTCAATATCCGTGAATTTTCGCAAGTAAAGATTGTATGTTTTTCTAAAATGTTTTAAACAATATTGTGTATGTACGTATATGTGTATATATATATATATATGTATATATATACATATACATATATATATATATTTATATGTATATATGAATATACACACACACGTACACCGCCGTGTGTCTATTCACATGTCAGCGATTGTAACTTAAACTACATCATCTCCACTAATATCCACATCTCGTCAGTCCGTCCGTCCGTCCGTCTCCTCCTCATCGTCGTCGTCGTCGTCGGCGCACACGGCCACACAATATGTATTTACGTGTGCGAGAGCGGCCCTCTCTCTGTCTGTGTACGTGTGTGTGTGTGAATTTGAGTGAATCTTTAGTGGGCGCGCGGGGGAGGGGAGGCGGACCGCTAAAGCACAGGTACAACATCAACGAGCAGGACAAGATGCGATCAAGCGCATAGATAACACCTTTCAGTTTGCTTCTGTTCGGAACACGTGCTCGCGTCATCCGTCGTCCGCGCACTTCCGCGTCTTCGCGTCGACGGGCGGCCCCGTGTGCGCTCTCCGAAAATAACAACAACAGCAGCAACAATTCGTTTCAATCGCGCGTCCGTGCGCGTCGCTCGCGTTTTGTATTTTTCACGGCGCGTCATGTGAACGTCGGACGGGAACGACGACAGTGTCGAGCGCGATCGGCGTGAACTGTTCGTGCGATGGCGGTCGCGAACCGCGATTCGCAATAAACACGGACGTCGTCCGGTCGCTGTGAACGGGACCGCGCGTAAAAAACGAAAAAACGAAAAAAAAACGAACGAACGATAATTAAAGCAGACGTGATGGATCTCGCGACGCACTCGCGCGACGCGAACGTGGCGGTGTCGAACGAGGAGGACGACGACGACCTGTACGAGTGCTCGTCGTTCATGTCGGACGACCAGGAGAGCGTCGACGTGCTGAACGACACGGACGACAACTACATGTCGCCGGTGCTGAACGACGACCTCGACGCGCGGAAGAAGTTCCTCGACGGGTCGAACCACTGCGAGAACCGTAACAACTTCTCGATCGACAGGATACTCGGCATCGAGAAGTGCATGCGGGACGAGAGCGTGTCTCCGGTCGACAAGGACAAGAGGAACTTCAAACGCGAGACGAAATTCCTGAGGCCGACGCCGCTGCCGGCGGCGCAGCGATCAGGTGCCGAATGTCTTTTTTACAATTCACAATAGCGATCGAACGTTTCGATTTCGATTCGGATCGGTTTACGGTGCGGTTGTTTGTCGTTCGCATTGCACGTAGAGAACAAAAAAAAAAAAACCCACAAAGTACGATAACGTCGAGCCGTCAGTTCGACTTCAATTGATTTCATAAATTCGCCGCAATACAAATATATCGTGTAGATAATTATCAATTATCGAGCAGAAAGATAGAGAAAATGTTGTGATGATCGGGGACATTGATTAAATTGTCGAAGCGAACTCGACCACAAGAAAGCAATATTCTAAAGTACATATTAAAATAATAACTGCGATAGAACGAAAGCACTTTTTAGTTTTTCTCATTTGAGGAGCGTGTACGACAACTGTCACATTTCACTTACACGCTGTAAATGTCATATTTTCTTATCGAAATCAGAAATCGTTGCCGATCATCAAAAATAAGAAAACATTCAAAATTGCACTGTCAAAATCTACTCAACAATCTCAATTTATTCACAAACAGACGTATTTTCATATTATTTCCGATACATTTTGAAATGTTTTGCTATTATCAATCCGAATGGAACTACAAATTTCGTTCAATCCGATTTCGAAATACTACAAATTATTCAATTGTCGAAAAATATCACAAAATTGTTACGAGGGACAGAGTACTACAAACAGTCACATGAATAAATGCACATTGCTTTTTTTATCCGGACCGTACAAATACATATAGTAATACATGAAAGTTTGATTTTCTACCATTGACCATTATTTATTATTATCAGTAGTATTCAAAAACATAACTTTTAAAGCGGTTTTTTTCATTAAGGATATAAAATTGTCAGGGACATAAATATGAATTTATCTTTATGAGATCCAAAAAATCAGATAGTAGACAAAAGATTAAAATCGAGAAAAGTATTTAAAAAGAAATGACATTAACACACAGTGTTTCTATAAAATTGTGTATTTTTAAAATTTCTGGCGTCAATGTTTAACAAAATTACGCACTGTAAATGTAATGTATGTATATATATACACATACATACAGTGATTCACATATTCAATTGCAACATTAAACAAACTCCTAATGTGTTTATCAAAATAATTTAATAGTTCTCATTCACAAACAGCGAGACGTACGGTGTGTACATTGATATTTTTTATTAGCGGATCGACGAAATGTGCGCCCGTATGTACATTAATGTACTGTTATTCGCCGTATTTGAAAATCGAATCAATATTTGAATTACTTTATAGTGCAATGTGTTCGGTGTAATTGACTCGTTAGGAGAACACAGAACGACGGATATATGTTTGTTTATGTGCGACGGGACGCGACACTCTGATATTCATAATCGTCTTCCGTCAGTCGCGTTACTTCATAAAACGCGGCCGTCTAACGAACCCTCCTCGGCTATCAAATCCATATATATGTGTGTATATATATATATACACACACATATACAATCGGTCTTCGAAATCGAAACGACGGCTCGTGGAGAGACGCGCCCGTGCGCCCGCGTGTGACGACGAGCGTTTTGTCGGTTTAGCGTTGAACGTCGCTGCGGCGGTGTCGTTATACCCCAACATCTTGGGATCGTCGTCGCCGTACTCGAGGTCGCTATCGAATTCGGGAAACAGCCTGCTCGACATACTAACGACGACCGCCAACGGCGCAGACCTCGCCACGACGACGCCGTCGGGGACCGCGTTACCGCCGCCCGGATACCAAATACAGTACCCGTCGCCGTTGTCGGCCACATCGCACGCGTCACTGCTGTACGGCGGCTGGTTTTCCGGCACGCCGGACAATAAGAGTCAAATATTCGGACTGCAAGGTACGTAGTGCGCAACGTTTAATTAATAATCGCGGCGCGTGCTGCGCGTGCAAATTAATTCGGAGCCCTTCTATTACATTCGATCGGCCGCAGCACTGTTCTAAATTAAAATATTTTCCCGTCGTTTCCCGACATTCATAATCGCTCTGTATACCTTGGCCAAACAATTAGTATAACCTAACAGGACAGCAGTGAACCCGATGCCTGTCTGAGCCGCTGGAATGATTTGTTCAGCTTTGAGGCGCGGGTGTCGTGACGCGCGAAGCGTGCAAAAAACACCGGAACAGTGACCGACTCAGAGTCGCCATCTTTTTTTCTACAATGGATTCGTCGGTTATCCGTCAGGTCGGCGGCAACGTCATACAAAATAATGGAGGAGATTTTTGAAGATCGAATTGCATTCGATTTTCTCGCAAACATTCATTTTCTGTCAAAATCACACCGAATTAATTTGTACGCCCGATACGTGACGCCCGTAACGTGAGCAACGCGTCGGAAGACGTGTGTTACATTCGAAGGAGTGAACGAATGGAACGGCCAGTGGAACCGTGCTCGTATTCAAATTACAACATTCGCGAAATCACTCTGCAGAAGTGACTGCATAAATCAATCCTCTAATTGATACGAATAAACATCATTTAACATTGATAAACACACACTGCAGAACACAACACACACACACACACGCACGCACAGACAGAGAGAGGCACGCGAACAGACAACTCGTAAAGGGGGACGATGGTGTGGGTGGGTGTGTTATTATTGCTCCCCGTTTCCTTATTTCTATTAAGAGAAACGTCTTTTCAATTATCGTCCACTTACGCGCGTTAAAAAGAAACGCTTTGTTGTGAAAATGGACAAATCGCGTGCGAATACCAATAAAATATCAATTACTGTATAACAAACATACAAGTTAAAAAAACACAGCTCACAATGGTCTTCTCGCATTTTCAATTCGCGCCGCGCACGATCCGTGTAATTTGATAAGATTACATTATCTAACAGATATATTATTGTCGGACGTTCGGTGAGATTTCTCTCTCTCTCTCTCTCTGCGTGCGTGCGTGTTTGTGTGTGTGTGGCTGATTTTTCCGGATGTTTTGTTAGTCGCGCGAGCGGCGAATAAAATCGTTACGGCCGCGGGGTTGTCATTCGCTTTGTTTATTTAAATGCATACATGTATATGTATGTGTATGTATATATATATATATATATATATATATATATGCACGAGGGTAGCGCCAAATATTCTCGGCCCGACATGTTCGTGCTTCAGCACGCATGGCTATTGTGTGCAGTGTGATAGATTCATGTATTAGCAACATTCATTAAACAATCCAAAGTTATAAGTTGTTCAGTGACAGCGATAATCGTAAGAAGCATTGCTAATAACGTCACAAACAACGAAAATGCCGAGTATCGTGCGGTTATAAAGTTTGTGACGAAAGAATGGATTGCACCGCACCGAATGAAACGACGATTGGTCGGCGTATACGGAGAACGATCCCCTCCGTACTCCATGTCGAGAGAATGAACTGAGAGATTTCAGACGGGAGAAGAGTCACTGGAATGTGAACCGCGTCCCGGTCGTCCCGTGCAAGTGCGAGCGAGCGATTCCGTTGCACTTGGCGAAAACCGCAGCGGAAGGATTATCAGCGATGTTCAACGTTTTACGAACACGACCGTTCGCCGAGTTCTCCGAGACCATTCGCTTACGAGCGAGGTCGGCGCAACGCCCGAACTTCTTTCGGCCGTTCGACGTCACCGTCGAGTAGCACGTTCGTTTTGAGAGCTCCGCGAGTCAAATCCGAGTCCATCGAGTAACAGAAGATGAAACGGCGGTCCTTTCGCGACGATCTTCCGTTTAAAAAAGAATCCATGGAATGGCGGCGAGCGGGTGAACCGCCGACAAGAAGAACCAACGTGTGTCAGTACACGAAAAAGGTCACGGCCACATTCTTTCGCGATCGTAAGCGACTTTCATTAATGTATTCTAAGAAGCGCGACGCCACTGTAAATGGCGCATATTCTGAAAGAGGGGTGGTTCCAAGAACCTGATCGTCGACCCTACAGCCCAGACATCGGCTCTGGCTACTGTTATTTTTTTGGTTATTTGAAAAAAGATTCACGTAGAAAGCGTTTGAATGATGACAGTGAGCTGAAGACAGCGATAACTGACCACAATAACACGAGAACGGAAAAATATTTTTATAAAGGTATAGAAACGCTAATTAAACGCTGTAGAATATGTACTGACGTTAAAGGAAATTATGAAGAAAAATAGCAATATCTTTTTTTTATTTACATTACTTTCTATATAGGCAGAGAATATTTGGCGCTACCCTTATATATATATATATATATATATATATACATATATATATATATATATATACACACACCCATGTACACGGTGTGATGATGTTAATTCATACTGTCGACGAGACAAATCACCGCGACGAAATAGAATCGTTGAAGTCTCCGGTCGAGAGCAAATGGAACTGAACTTCTCGATACGACACAGCAACCTCGATCGATTCTGAAGACATCTTCGAGAAATCTATGTGAGATATCGACGTGCCAGAGACAGCGCCAGCGTCTGCGAAGAGTTCACGGGGCCGCCGAGTGGTCGAGCGACGGGCGACGGGGACGGCGGGGCGCGAGCCGTACGTGTAATTAACGCCGCCATATTCGAAATTAACATGCTTTAATAGTCGTATAGGCTTTAAATTGTTGTGCAAACTAATAAATCATGTCCAACTGTCGTCGTGTTATCGCCGTGCTCGTTTCTCGGAAACGCGGTGTTAGGTGTGAAAAATATAAAACACCTATTTCGATTCTTAAAGCAAACTATTAAAACGCTTCTACAAACACGCCCGTCGCCGCAGTCACGCTCGACGACAATGTGTGTGTGTGTGTGTGCGCGGCGTTCGTTCCACGTGACCTCGCACGACGCTCTCCGTTTCTCCGCCGGCATCACCGACGGTCTCCGACGACGACGGCGACTCTTCGACTGTCGACGCAGCGCGCGCGAAGACGAACACGGTCGCTGTCTTTGTTGACAGTTGCACATTTTTATATTTCGATTCGATGCACACGTGCGAGCGCAAACACGTTCGATGTGCGCGCACACACGGGGCTGTTAATTGACCGGGGGCGCTGTTCTAGTGGACAGCTCGCTTTCTTCACGAGCGGCGACGTGAGATCTACAGGCAAACACGCGTCCGGCGATGAAGCGTACCGTGTGTTCGTACGCGAAGCCGATTAGACGCCGAGCAACGAGACATAATGCCGGACGACGGAGAAAAAAAATGACAATTTAAGAAGAACAAACAACCGACGAGCAAACATTACGGAGACGTTAAAACAGTCTTTTGCAATAAACGGACTTCTGTCACACATTCGTTAAACATTCTGACATGTAAGTGAAAACCAAACTGTCAACAAAAGAATTCCTTTCGTCCTGCACGGAATGTTTGTCGACACACACATTCTTGTATTTTCATTTCTGTCTGCACACGCACGCACTCACACACACACACACTTGAATCTGTGCGCGCGTACGTGTGAGTGCACATGTTCGGATGGTGTGAAACGAACAGGCAAGTGCGTACGAAATGTACCCTTTTGTGCACAATTATCGCCGTGACGTAGGACGGACTCGACGCGAACGCGAACGTAATCTCGGTCCGCACGGGCCGAGTGCCACTCCCGTTCGAGACGTGCTAATCGTCGAACAGCGACGCGTGCTTACACTGTCACAGCACGGCCACAGCAATGTAGAGGAGGTGTCGTCGTTTTTTCTTCCGTGCGTCGATTAGTGCCGATAATTGGAACGCTAAACAGTAATAATTGCGATCGGAACGATGCTGCCGTGCGATACCAACGTTCGAATCGGCCGGGGAAATAATCTACAATCGTCGACGATTTGTCCGCAGTGCAATTCCGACAGTGTGGCTAGAAATCCATTCTCGCAGCTGCAAAAAACTCTTCCGATCAATGACGATTCTCTACTGAACACTTCTGATCTCATTTGTGCAATCCAATGACTTAACATATATTCAAATAAACATGTGTGCGCACGAATCCGATCTCGGGCGATATGTTTATAAATGTCAGTCTACGATTTAGAAAGTATCGATGGAATGTCCGACACGAACAGAATGACATTCACAGATCATCCAACGGGCCAACGTTGCTCTCGACTCGATTGAAAATATTTCATGACTGCTTGTTGCTCATTTTTTATTAATATGTTCTGTACTGTACAATTTATATAACGCTACTTTTATTTTATTATGTCCACGAGTACAGCACACCGATACCGAAGTATAGACAACACTGTGTACAATTTTCGTTGCAAGCGTCTCGGATTATTTCCTTTCAATATTTCTTTTTATATAGGTAAAGTGCCCCAATCGATACGCGATATTCATTTATTTAACCCGAGAACCTAATACAAATTCGACGCGCTATATATATATATATATATATATATATATATATATATATATATATATATATATAAATATATATATTTATATATTTATATATATAAATATATATTTATATATATATATATATATATATATATATATATATATATATATATATATATATATATATATATATATATATATATATATATATATATATAAATATATATATAAATATATATATAAATATATATATAAATATATATATAAATATAAATATATATATATATATAAATATATATATATATATATATGTGTGTGTGTATGTGTGTGTGTACAGAATCTGTGTGCGTGTTCTTCCAGCGCCGAAATCGTCGAACCGCAGATCGAGGAAACCGGGCCTCGACCGGAAACCGCGCCAGGCGTACAGCGCCAAGCAGCTCGAGCGTCTCGAGTCCGAGTTCAAGATCGACAAGTATCTGAGCGTCAGCAAGCGGATGGAGCTGTCGAAGGCGCTGAACTTGACCGAGGTGCAGATCAAGACGTGGTTCCAGAACAGACGCACGAAATGGAAGAAGCAGCTGACGACGCGACTCAAGATGGCGCAGCGACAGGGCCTGTTCCCGCCGCACTACTTCAGTCCGGCGTCACAGCAGTATTCGGCACTGTTCGCGCCGTACTACGCTAGCCCGCTGAACTGCGTGTTCAGCGCCGCGACGCTCGACGACGCGACGGTCGCGGCGGCGGCGGCGGCGGCCGCCGCGTCGGTCGCGTCGTGCCCTACGCCGGTGCCGCCGCCGTCGCACTCGCTGCACAGCGCGGATTCGAATCACTGAACGTAGTGTTCGTCGCGCGAATCGGTTCGGACACAAATGCGTTCCGCGTCTCTCTCTCGCCCGTTCGTCTCCGGCTATCCGACGCTTTCGTGCCGCATCGTATCGATCGGACGTCCCGGTTGTTTCATCGAAAGTCACACCACGACGTCAGCTCCTTGTCGACACGTCGCACCGACCGCAACGGAACGACGAACACAACATCTATGTATACCGCTTTGTAGAGACCGAAAGGACGCTCGAACGAGGGAAGGACTCGCACATTTCAATCATCCGATTTTAAATCAGAATCAGTTGTTCGCTTCTCGCGTTTTTCTTTTCGTTTTCACGAAACAAGTCAAATTAGTGAAAAGCCACGCATGCTCGTTGTACATACACGGTCACTGAATGCGATTTATATGCACTGTACCATAATCTATCTAATTCTATTTGTAAATCGTACATGAAACGTGAACACCGATTCTAAAGTATCAATGACGACATTTAATAATTGAAAACGGACATTCTAGTCTGTTTGATGAATTTGACATGGCGCGGAGGAAGTAAAAAAAAAAAAAAAATATCCGCACGGCCAGTATTCTGTTGCGCTACTCTACGCAAACTTCATGTAAATAATTGTATCGGTAGGTCGAAGAAAAAAAAAAGAGTTAAAAACATACAAAAAAAAGGACGGAATAAAGCGTTCCGACATCACTACTGAATAATCAATGTAAATACATAAACTCGAGTGCTAGGCATTTAAATCCAAATGATTTCTCTGTAGAATGACCACTGTTTTGATTTCGAATCAACCGAACAATCGCACAACGGTACGCGCACACACGCACACACTTTAAAATTTTCAACACACGTACTATCATCAGTGTCATTATTATTACTCTATGGAAACTGCGAGCGTTCACGATGGTCGCAACGGCCGTTTACGACGTTCGAGTTTCCATCAAACTTATACAAATATTTATATAAATAAAGTACAAAATGTAACAACAATGCTTTAGAATAATATAAAGATTTTCAAAAACGAAAACGCTTCATTCATTCGCTCGATCTGTCCACATTGATTTTGAACATCAACAGCATATCCTGACAATTCTCTCCGTTCCATTATCCGCGTTACAGATAGACGATCATTCATTAGCAATTCTGGAACGACGTTTAAGAAACGAGTGTATAATCGGAATATGAACATTTATTCAATACGGGGAATCGGATACAGAGTATTGATCTGTAAATGCGTTTACTTATTAATTTCTTTAATTACATCACATTCCCACAAATAGAACAATGCTAAAAGACGGAAGTATACGGAGATTTGCAGAGTGTTGCGATGAAATCTGCAAACGTGATTCATTATTGATTACACGACTTCCCGGAGTTGTGTTTCTATGTGTATACGTATATATATATATATATATATATATATATATATATATATATATATATATAAATATATATATATACAGAGAGAGACAGATTAAAACAAATCGGCATTACTCGTCAGTTTAAGTTTACATTATTTCTAAAACATCTGTCGCAATTAATAAACAACGGAGTAAAAACGTTCCACTGAGGAAATTCCAATTACGCTAATATCACAAGTGCTGCGACCACAAAGTCCTGAACGACTTAACATCGACGAATAGGGATTGAAAATAAATAACCACTTCCCATATAATATATCTATACACTGATTTATTTCGACATATCAATAAAAATCATTAAAAAACATGACCGATAATACAAAACTAGCTACTTTTTAAAAAAGACTTACAAGATTCGACTAAACTAACAACGACACGATAAAAAAAAACGACAATTACTGTCATCAACAGTACGTTCACAACGTGACAAAATATTAATAGATCCAATACATATTTGTACATTAAAATAGAATCGTGATTTATTTGTGCGGCGTGTTTCCGTGCGAGGAAGACGTTTGAAAATCGCACCCGGACACCCGTTACTCAAGAGCCGATCGGCCTGTACTCGGCAGCGTGCAACAAAGTATGCCGCTAACTAAAAATTAGAAAAAAAACACACATTATATACGTGTCTCCGTGTATTGTCTATATACATACATACATACATATATATCATATATATGTATGTATGTATGTATGTATACACACATGTCGTATTCATGAAGAGTAGTGTGAGCTGTCGAATGAGTGAAATGCAGACAGATGAACGAATAATGACAACGGTATTACTAATGAGTCGAATCGATTAACCGCGACGTTAATTGCAACATTTTATTGTGACAAGTTGAACGACAAGAACAAGTGCGACGACACGTCTTCGAATGACGGACATGGGTTGCGACTGTCATTGGCGGACGACACTAAAGACAGTTCGAATTTCGAATCTATTTTAATTGATATGAGGAAAATGTCTCCCGGACGAAGAACTAACACGCCCGAAATGTATTCGCCGCGCTGACCGATTTGTTCGCTCCTCTCTTTTTAATATTCCACTGACGCGCTCGAATTTAAAACATGTCCATATTCAAATGTGGCGTATACTCTCTTTCCTGATAACGTTCCCTACACAACGAATCGAAACTAATCCGATAGGAAATACACATGAAGAAAACACGGACGCGAAATGCGATCGACGTGCAAACTGTATTCATCGACATTTTATTCGCACGTGTGTGCGAGTTGAGTTTTTTCATTCGAATTTAAAAAATAAAAATATAAAATACGGAGAGCGTCGAGCGGACGATCTAACAGGGCAGACAACGGTGTAGCGAAAACGGTCGACTTACATGAAAGCAACTGTTGACAGCCGAGTCTAAAGTCTCCGGCTGAATAGAACGATCGCGCGTCTCGTTAGAATGATGCAGCGATGAACGGTGAAACGACATCACAATAAATATCAACGTTTGATAAGTAATGAGAACCGACAGGGTACTTACCGAACAGCAGAGATGCGAACAGCACGATCGGGATAACGCAATTCAGGTCGATCAGGAACCCGAACAGCAGATTTCCGATGAGCGCGCCGCATCTGCCCCAAGTCAGCGCCAGTGCCGCCGCCATGACCCTGCGAAAATCAAACGAGCAGGCGAACGCGTCAGCAGTCACCGAACGTCGATCGCGTGTAAGGTGGCCGACACGATGTGAACATTTTTCAGTTTACCTTAAATTCGTGGGGAACAGGTCGACCATGATGCAGTAGATCGTACTGATTCCGACGCTGGTCAGCGCTTCGAACACACAAGACAGGATCAGATTCTGCGTCGAGTTGTTGACGAAATACAGGCCGAGAGTGACGCCCGCCGCTGTCATCAGACTCAGCACTGTAACGGATATTCGTTATTGTTTCCCTCTGTCGATCGACCGTGTTCGTTCGCGAGCGTCGTTTCGTGCGAAACGAGAACGGGCGCGCGCGTTCGTACTCGCCTATGAAGAACTTCGCCCCGAGTCGATTCACGCACAACGGCAGACAGATGCTGGCCGGTATACAGGAAACGCCCACGATGAGCACGTGCATGTACACGGAATCGTCGATGGGGTCCCCGCAATACAAAGCCTCCGAATCGGTCGTGTTGCGGACGACAATGCTAGACACCTCGCACAGTGACGCCGTCTTATTCGGATGCAGAATTCCGAACTCTTCGAAACGGTAGAACAGTTCCGGAAACCAGACCATCAGCGTGTAGTAGCTGTTCAGAAACACACCGGTACAATAATATCGGCTGCGGTTGTGTTTCAATTCACACACTAGTCGCCCCGCATCCGCAAATAAAACGTTCCAAGAAATACATTTTTCTCATACTCTCTCTCGAATGAACGAGACTCTGACGTTTTAGCTTGACGTTCAAACGACGATGGAACAATGAAAAATAACTTGTACCCACACACACACACACGCACGCAGTTTTGATACATTTTTACATTTTCTTCTAAAAACAATGTATTTCTGGAATTTTTCACTGAACGTGCTCGGGTCGCGGATACGGCGGTCCTACTGCATATGCGGATTTTTTTTTACTGGACTGTCTAAAACACACACACACAATCCGCAATCTCACCTGGCAGTCAATCCGAACTGAATGGCACACGTGGTAGAGGTATATTTCAAGTACGGCGCTCTGTACAACGACTTTGTCTGGAACCAAATTTCCTGCAGGAGCAGTTTCAGTTCTAACGGTTTTCGAACGCTGAGCGTGCGCACGCTCCTCACCGAATACTCTGAAACTGTGCAGATCGACAGGCGTTCCTTCTCCTGCAGCTGCTTCACCTACAAAGTCGATCGAGAGTGAACGTCTGCAATGTTCAGCGAGCATACCGGAAGGAAACAGCGAGTGCGACATCGGACACCTACCGGAAAGCTGTCCCTCGACTTCCCCGTGTTCGTCCTGTACATGTCTTTGAGGATCGACAGCGCGGCGTCGGATTCGCCGCACTCCAAGAGGAATTTCGGACTCTCCGGAAACATGAAGAGCCAGAGCGCGAGCGCGAGGCTCGGCAACGCGGTCACGAACACGAACAGATTCCAGCTCGAGAACATGAAGTAGTCGTTCCTGAATTGGAACGTCGACGGGATTATCAGCCACGCGAGCGCTGTTGACAGTTGTAACGGTCACGCTTTCGTCGACAACACGGACATTGGCACTGAGTTAAAGATTGGCGGGCAACCGACCTGGCAGCACGATCACGCCGAGCACCCAGAACAGTTCCATCCAGCAGAGGATCGTTTCTCGGTACTTCGTGACCTGGAACTCGCCGAGGTAAGGGAAGCAGATTCCCATCGCGCCGCTGATCCTGAAAAACGATCGAGACGTATTATTGTTTCCTCGCGAATCCGTGGTACACGACGAACGTGTTCGACGGTGAAAGAGCACGAGAGCTTCGAGTGACGACGGACCGAACTACAAACTCGCGGGGGGCGTCAAAGATACACCTGCGGGAGAATGAGATATAGACATTTCGATCGCCGCGACTTACCCGAATCCGTTCAAGAACCGCAGAAGCATGAACAGAGTAAACAACTGCGATACGCTCGAGACTAGTCCGCAGATCGCGTCGAGGAAGAGAGCACCGATTAAAACTGTTTTGCGGCCCTTCGTGTCGGCCAAACAACCCCAGAAGTACGATCCGATCAACATTCCTAGAGCACAGAGAAAAATACGCCTTTTACTACGTGTCTCGCGGAGGACACGGCGCCGGCCATGCTACATCTATTTCTTCTATGTAGGCACGGAGTGACAATTTCCCAATTATTATTTTTCATTCTAAACGACACGACTCTATTCTAGAAATCCACGCGCTAATGTCGGTCCCGGAACGCGACACAACCGAGACAATCGATTGAAAACGCCGTCCCTATTCCCCGCGTACGGTCGATACATGGGCAGTTGAGAAACGATTATCGTGCGTGTTGTTGCTATATTTAGCATAGAGTGGCGAGATTAGAACCGTTACGGCGAATTCTGCAATTTACACGTACGGCTTCACCTCTATCCAGTGTCATTATTATTGTTTTTTTTTTCCTTCACGTTGAGCGTAACGACGTCGTCGGCGTCGGCAGCTAATTGCATTTACAGCGTCTCCGCAACGACATTAAACAGCGCCGGCACCGCGTTCGTCGTCGCACGGGACGACGCAATTAAACGGCGAGTGCGAATGATCGAAGCGTTACGTACCGAGCATCGGGGCGGCAGTGAGCCATCCTTTGTCGACGGACGTCATCTGAAAATCGCACGTCGCGGCCGGCAACACGAACGAGATCACCGTGACGCCCATCGCCGTGTTCAGATAGATCAGGCCGCATATTGCGAGCAGCGAGCAGTGGAATTTGCCGAATCCTGCGAGAAATAAACACGTACATAAGCGCACGCACGCTCGACGATGCATTCTGTCGACGATTCGAAACTCTTACAGATCAGTGACAGTGCACGCCGATGAGTGATTACGACACTTTCGATACATTTCTGACGACGGGCATCTTTAGCAAGTGTACAGCACAGCCTCTCTGCTTTAAAGTTAACGAATCTCGAACACAGATCTCTCCCTCTCTCACACACACACACACTCATAAGATAACACGATATTTCACTCACCTATTATTTCTAACGCCTCCTCATAGTTCGTGACACTCTTGTCGTCTGAAAAAAAGAGCATACATGTGTACACACGACCGCGACAGTATCCTTCGCTCGATAATTAAAACATTCAACGGTGGTCTACGTGGAACTTAACGAAACATAAAAGATACAGTCCTGTCAGACATTCCTCTATCCATAGATGTTCGTTCGCGTACAAGTAGTGTTCGAATATGAATTCGAATTTGATTAATACATAAATGGTGAGATCTCGATAAGAGTTTACCGGCCGATACGAACACGCCCGAACCTGCAACAAAGCTTAAATGCTTCACGGTCGGTCTTATTACTCGAATAGTCTGATCGAGTGCAGCGACGACGGCCGGCAGACCGCACGACAGTCGTGTCGATCAGTCGGGTCCTGATATTTGTTTATTGCAAATTATTGCGAATGTCATACGAACACCCGACAGCAAAGTCTTCGCGACTGAGTTTATCGAATAACATAAAAGTTTACCTGCATCCTAAGCAAATAAGAATGGCTGGCAATGAAGTACAGAGAAGCCTTACAGAGCGAAAGATAAGGAGAGGCCGTGAACAAATTCGAGAGTGAGGTTTTAAAGAAATGTTGTGTCGATAAGCAAGATTTCACAATGTGCTGAGAACACAATCGAAGCCGTAGATTAACTCTTCTTGCAGAAGTGCATTGCTGCCGAATGAGACTTTACTCTAAGACAGAGCGTCGTTCGAACTTCGACGCGCGCGACGAACATTACACTCGACCCGAATGTGTCCGTTCACGTTCGACCGATTCCTCGTGGAACGCACTGTTGAAATTTCGTTTCAATTTTCGGCGACGGATCGTCGTCGACACCGTTCCGATTAAGAATCCGACGCGACGACGTCAACACGAAACCCGTGTATTGGAATCGGGGAGACAGCGCGGAGCCCCACCGGCACGAAGCCGTACATCGTCATCGTCGCAGCAAAGTAAATCCACTTAAACCGGACTCCGGAATAAATACACACACGAACACATCGCACGGACGCGGGACGAGGCCGTTACACCGCTGTTAAATTCAAGGCGAACGCTACGGAATTGATATAAACTGATCCATGCACAACGTTCCGTCCCGCCGAACAGATCACACACACGCGCACACTATCGAAGCGACACTTCCTTAAACGATTTGCATGCAAAGCTCCGCGTGCCGATATATAAAACGTTCGACATTCGTTTCCGATTTGCTTATTGTCTCGTTTCTTTTTATATTGACGGCTCGACACAACGTTTAAACGAGATTTGAACTGTACGGTTATTAAATACACATTTTATATACAAAATTGTCGGAGGGATTCTGAGAAAATAGAATACACACAGACGTACAGTGGAATCGATCTAAGTGAAACTAATATATATATATATATTATGGTTCACGCAACGATCATGTTGTGAAGATAGTCGTTACAATTCGAACACAGATCCGCATACAAATTCGGGCAGGAATGAAAATTTATCGGAGGTGTTTTCCCACTGAAATAGTAACAGACATACACTGGCGTGCAAAAAAAAGGGCCATTTAAAAAAATCTAATTTGAACGTGACATGGAAATGACAAAGAATCGAGAAAAATCAACATTAGTCATCAAACAGATCATTGGTTTTAGTGAGAAAAAAATGAATATGAATGCGATCGAAGCGAAAGCTTAAAGTTTTCAACGCGGAGTACTCGTTCATTCACTTTTGATCACTGGCTGGGAACGATTTTTGAATGATTTCATAACCTTTTTTAATCTGTTTTGCGGCACGGCGTCCCGTCCTTCGAGAATTGCAGATTTTAGGTGGCGAATGTTGCTCGGAGCGGGCTGTCGGCTTCTAACACGTCTTCTTATTAGCTCGTCCCACAGGTGCTCGACCGGATTGAAGTCCGGGCTCCTGGCGGACGACGACGCAGCTTGCACATCGACCTCCTGAACAGAATCTCTCGGAAAAAACGTACGACTCGGACCGTGTTTCGGTGATACGATTGCGGAGCGACATCGTTTTCGCATTAATAATTTCACGGGTTAACCGCTGGGTTCGAAAGTGGCGGATCAAAATGTTCCGAATCACTCCTTCGCGAATGTATTTAGCTGCGGCGGCGAGCGCCAGAATCGCACACCTATTGGTTATTATTTAAAAAAGATTCGAATGTTCTTCGGCGCGTATTTCGTTTCAACCGTCCGACTATTTATTTTCTTACGGAACGTTCTGACAAGCGAATGCATTCTTTTCTGAATGTTTCTTTCCCGCGAGAAGAGGACGCAAAGTTCACATGACTCGGATCGAGAAAACCTGCACGTGCCAAGAACCGAACGTATAACCGCTCGTTTCATCCCATTTTAATATCGAGTAACGAACAACAAATCGGCAACTATTTATTTTCCCAAATGAACGCAATCACGAAATGAAACTTCTCCTCCCTCTCTCCGTTTACAATTAGCAACGTTGAAAGTAATGCACAGATGTTTTTACGTAACGAATGAGAAACACACTTATCATAATATCCATTCGGATATTTTCATACGCCAAGAACGAGTGAGTTTCTCTGAATAGGAGTTTCCCGTCTAGAACTTTCGAAAAATGTTTTTTTTTTCGATTTATCGATTCATCGATACTTCAACGATGTGCACTACAGAGAAAATTTTAAAATTCGAGAGATTACCTACGTCATACGCGTTCAAGTGTTAATCGGCGCATGGAGGAAACACTTGTAGCGTAAAACTACAAACGCATTCTTCTCGAAACGTCATTTTTCAAGCTGGTGAGACAAATATCTCAAAAAC